>UNSF01000173.1:0-143118 GCA_900538255.1 Ulva mutabilis
GCTCGTCGGACGGTAGTCACAGTTCAGCCCCGGACCTGCAGGTGTAATTGCACGTTCCAGACGACTTGAAATGCGTAATATTGTTGCTCCTACTATCGTGGGTGAGCTCGAGTGTGCAAACACATGCACTAGTCACACGGTCGGGTTGCGCGCTGTCGCGAGAATCCGCGTTGGACTTGCCAAAACACGGGCCGGTGAATTCGTGCAAGTGGTTTAGGTTTGCAACATCCCTGAGAGTCTGTTGTAGATGCCTTTCGCTCCAACTTATTTCGCGAGCCTGCTGCTTGATCGTCCGATATAGTTCCCCCCACTGCAACGATGCTGCCAGTCCTGCGAGGACGTCATCACGGGGTCATCGCAAAAATATGTACTGATGATGTCACGAGGACGCTGAGGTGCCGTCAAGCACCGTCATTGACAAGTCCTCGTGGTCGCGAGGGGGTCTAAGGACGTCACAAGATGACGATGGTCCTGGCATGACGGCATTGCGCCGTCACGCATTGAGCCGGTGCGCGAAATGGGGACGTATGGGTTACGTCCTCCTCTCGGCCGCGACAAGGCGGCTCGCAAGACGATGACGTCACGCGCATGGTGTTCCAAGGGTGACGTAACCGATACGTCATGAGACCGTCCGCGTGGTGCGGACGGCGGGCCGTCATGAGGACGTCACGTGCATGGCGTACCGTGGGTTACGTCACCGGGACGTCATCGGACCGTCCGCCTGCGCGGACGACGGGGCCGTCATGCAGGACGTCACGTTAGGACCTGTTCATGCTGCGCGATCAAAGGGGACGGTATGTTTGGACCGACAAGCCTACGCAGCGCCTCGCCAATGTTGATCAGTATGCCGCCCGCCTGACGCCCGGACTAGTCTCCAATCAAGGGGAGACTGCATGTTAGATAGCATGTGCTTGTACGCGTAAGAGGCACCGTCGACAGGTCATGCTTGACAAGCGCTGGGCCGGGGGCACGATAGTAAGCTATCGTGCCCCTGACGATCGGGACAAGCCCACGGGGCAGACATGCTCCGATCGCATCGTCATGTTATAATGGATGAATTATATATAGTGTGCTTGTACCTTTAATCAGGCACTGTAGGCAGATAACGCTGGATAAGCGCTGGGCCGAAGGCTCGACAGCGCACTAGCGAGTCGGATAACACATCCCAAGCCTAACTGGCTTGGCGCTTTGGCGCAGCCCCGACCATCCCATTCCGAACCAAAAGGTTCCAGATATGAGGAGTCGTCAAGTCCGTCGGGCTTGCAAGGGACTGGTCGCGTGCCGCTGAACTACGGTTAACACGAGTGGCGGTACCGGATCGACAAATGACATCAGGAGCAGCACCTTACTAGAAAGGAACACAGTTATCAGATATATGGGATGTGAATCACCTGACCGCTTGCATAGAGGATGCAAAGCAGCTGACAATCTCCGCGTCCACGCAACAACGCTGGGCACCGCTGGCAAGGAGTCCGCTGTACGCACTGGTCACCTCCGAATGATCTAGTAAGATAAATAGTAAGAGCAAGGAGGAGCTTCTGGAGACTGTCAGTCGCTCGAGTGACCGGCGGCATCCAGCCACCTAACGTCGGGCCGACAAGCGTGCCGGCGGTTGCGGCGAGCGTCGAAACACAGTCTACATCGGCAAGATGTATTCAACGATTGGATGGGAAGGTTGTGACGGCTTCAGTAGCATCGGCTGATATAAACAGCGGCTATGAACAGTTGTCAGGCGTTAATTGCTGCGCCTTGGGGCAGAGGCCTGTATTAGCCAGGACCATTAATTAGACAGGCATATTGGTCTGACACTGTCTATTCATGATCTGTCTAGACTCGCGTGCGATAGCCGATGTTTGAACGACGTGTACGCGTCCAAGCCACTGCCGGACTATCGGTGGCCCACTCGTCACCACCATCAATTGGTTGGCAGCCGCGCTAGACGAGGCAGGATTGTTACATCTGTATGCAACAGTGGATGACTGATTCCGTAGTGCAGTGGGGAAGGCTGCAAGTTATGCCGCTTTCATCGCTTAGCGAGATCGTCGTGATTGCGAGCCGATGGACAGGACTGTGGCTCTACCCATGGCCTCAGATACGTCATTTACTTCAGCTGATGTAGATTACGGGGTGCTGTGGACCGAGGCGGCCTTCCCACTCCCGCGCGAGCTTGCGCGCGGTGCCTCCCTCGACAGCGTTAATCCTACCATGGTCGGCTTGTGGCCCGTTCCTGTCGCGACTGCGGTCCAATTAGGCGGACCAAGCAGCACAGTGGACGGTGGAGTGCGTCTGGACAGGCAGTACACCTGGGCCAGGCTTGCGGACGTTGGCGAGGCGCTGCATGCCCGTACGCTGCACGCCTCGCAGCGCCCATCGCCCTGGAGCCGACCTCCAATGTACGAAGTCCTGCCCACGGACTCTCCGCTGCACTTGTACTTCGTGCTGCGGGGGAGAGCCGATGAGACGGGGGAGGCGCTTGCCGCTGTAGACTCTGTAGTCTTCCAAGCCTGGCCATGCGCGGGTAGTCAGGGATTTCATAGACCTGTGCATGGGGGAGATGACCCGTTGTACGGAACTCATGAGGACGACTATGAGATCGTGGCTCTCCGGGGGGTGCTACCACGCCTGCATACCGCCCCCACACTCTGTTCCACATGCACGCTGGTGCTCAGGCATCCCCACCATATGTTTGCCACGTTGGCAGAGGTGGCTCCGTGGCAGCTGGCTCATCCAAAAGGCGTTTGAGGAGATGCCAGGCTCCACGTGCCTCGACTCCTGGTCCCCACTGTGTACAGTATCAATGACACACCCACGGGTCGGATAGATGGAACGGATGTAGAAGTCTCCACGGTCCGTTCTGCCCATCTGCATATCCCACTGCCTCACCGCCATATGCACTCCCCGCCACCAACTCGGCTGGCCGACCTTCACAGGGAGTTGTCATGCAGGGACCTACGACTGCCGGGAAGCAGCTCCAGCGCCCAGGCTCGAGGATGGTGAGACCACCTTGACTTTCCCATGATATGGGACAGGAGCGTATCCCAAACGTATCTCGACCCCAGCATGTCGAAGGGCCAGCTGTCGTAATTCAGTGGACCGCAGCCCTAAGGCACTGTGGGATCTAAGCACTGTGTAGCTGTGCGCAGGGGGTCGCGCTTGTCACATACCTGGCTGGTGTACAGGCCTCCGCTGTGACAGTGCGCTCTCAGTCTTGGATATAGCACGTGAGTCTTGGCAGAGTAGAGTGATTACACTTTGATCAGTAGAGCCTATATAAGCGTTCAACCAAACGTCTCATACGGATACGATCAGAATCATTGTCTGCGGCACGCAATCTAGCATGCATTGCTCGTGCATATGGTAAGCCATCGGTGCATGGCGTCCCATAGCCACTCCGGATCAGCACCGTGCATCCACTCCATGCATGGTCACCGTAGTCCTGTGCATGGCTTGGATCACGACACTCCCCTAGACTAGGCTTGTACTACGCAAGCTGTAGTCTATCTCTAATTTGCTAAGTGCTGGTCCCGCCAACACTTTCGTAAACAATATCAGCTAGCATGTCTACCGTGCTAACCCAGCTGATAGTTAACTCATCGAGTTCTACGAACTCGCGACTCTCAGGTCCCTGACCCTGATGTGCTTGGAGCGGTCACTAGAGATGGGGTTCACAGCTAGCAAGTTGGCACTCTTGTTGTCACCCCACAGAGTTGGCTTCACAGCCGACAAACCAAGATCAGTGCACAAACTGCTTTGCCCACATCACCTCATTGGCTGCTGAGCTCATCGCAATAAGCTCTGCCTCAGTCGTATCACCAGCCACAATAGTCTGCCTCTTTGAACGCCAGAACACACAGTTCCATGCATCCGGACTATCACTCCTGACACGCTTTTCAAGCAAGCACCATTGGCGAAGTCAGCATCCGTAAATGCTTCCAACACCTCACTTTCCCTCATTGGAGCCACTAAAGTCAAGCCAAGATCTATGGTCCCTCGCAGGTATCTCAGTACATGCTGGACAGCAGCCCAATGACACTTCGCACTCCCAGCCATATGCCTGGCCAGGACATTGGCCGGAAAGGAAATATCAGGACGCGACACAGCAGCCACATACTGGATGCTTCCTACGGCTTGCATAAACCTCTTATGCTCTGCGGACAGTAGCCTTCTCCTGGCTAGGATCATCCTTCAGACTAAACACTTTCTGCTTTGGTACCAACGGCGTTGGTGCCTTTCTGCACTCACTCATACTGAACCTTTCCAGCATGTCCCTGATGTTCTTTCTGTGCGTTATGGTGATAGTGCGAGCAGGCCGATCACGTATGACCTCCATACCCAGCACATATCCCAGCTCCCCCAGGTCACGACCCTCAAATGCCTCAAGGATCCTGCTGATGGCATCATCCATCTGCTCCTTACGACCGAAGATCAACAGATCATCGACCCATAGGAAAATAAGACATCGTCCTATTTTGCAAATAAACAGTGCGGGGTCACTGGCTGATCTCACAAAGCCCATTCTCGACAAGAGCTCTGCAAGCGCTTTATGCCACTCCCTGGCAGCTTGCTTCAGACCATACAACGCCTTTTTCAGACGCCACACCATACCAGACCCATCATCCAGTACAGGAGGTTGTGCCACATACACTTCCTCCTCCAGAACACCATTCAGGAAAGCACATTTAATGTCTATGTGTCTCGTCTCCAGATCCTCTACAGCACAGACAGACAACAGAGCCCTGAAGGTAGCATAACTGCCCACAGGTGCCCATGTCTCAAAGAAATCTACGCCCTCAACTTGCGTAAATCCCCTGGCTACATATCTAGCTTTGAATCGCTCAATCTCACCCTGTGCTCCTCGCTTAATCTTAAGCACCCACTTGCCTGTCACAGGCTTCACTCCTGCTGGGCACCTGACTAACTCGAACACATCATGTTCCCTTAAGGAGGTCAACTCATCAAGCATTGCTATGATCCACTGCTCACGATGGCAGCCTCTCATGGCTTGCTTCACCGTTGGATCGTCCAGCACAGCTTTGACCTTCTTCCTCGCAGCAGCTGCACACCGGGACTCACTGCGGCTAGCAGTCTTGCCACTGCTCGGAATCACCTCCTGCCCCGTCGTGTTCTCTGCATCAGGAGTCACACTGTCAGCCGTAGCAACACTCCATCCGCCAGATCACCGACGTCACTCTCCATATGGACTACTGTGGAGCTCCCAGCATCATCATGCTCACGTGCATCATCCGGGGAAATGCGCTCAACAGCAGCATTCTCACTTTCATTCACTCCCACAGCATGGACAGCAGGTCTTAAGGGTTTGCGAATCAATTTGAAAGGCTTTGGAACCCATCGAACCCTCACCTCTTGTGGTGGATCCAGATGTTCTCCGCTGCCTCCTGCGGCACTTGGTGCTAACTCTCCCCCTGAGCCAGCTCCGCCTGCCTCCCTCCCACTAGGCACATGCCGTAGCTTGCCTTGCCCCTGACTATCAACACGTTGTGGCATATGCCGTGGCTCATCATGCTCCCAGCGTACTGCACGTCCTGACACCGCTGACCCTTGCCATCGGTTGTACATCCCGTGGTCTTCAGATTTCGCAGGTGGGGGTGGCTCACTCGGCGCCTTGCCCATCGACCGTTGGACTCGCTGCGGTGAACGCGAGCGCGATCGAGACCGAGATCCTGAGGGCTCAGATCCCCCTGAGAATGACTCAGCAGAGTCACTGGCAGCCCCTGGCTGTTCCTCCCCCTCAGACTCATCATTCTCACTACCCTGTGGCTCAATGCGGCAGCCACTCAAATCCAGCACAGCTCTATCCCGCGTAGGGATCACATCTCTCGGTCGCATCTCAGCATTGTGCGGACCGGATGGTTGCTGAACCGCATCATACTCCCAGTGTGGTACCCTGTTCACACAGTCCTCGGCCGTGTAAGCGCAACGCGCTGTCACCACTGCCTCACTGATCTCAGGCGTGTGCCACCGCTCATGCCTGGCTATCAGCTCAGAGCCTAAAACACGCGGTGAAAACGGCGGCTCACCCTCAGGCAACTCATCATCCGGCACATAGCGCCGATGCAACTGCCTGCCTGGTTCCCAGTGTGTGTGCCCCAGCGCTGGATGCTCCCCCTCAGCCCAATCCACATTTCTGCCCCTCTCTGGCATCATGTGTTCACGACTGGCTGGTGGTTGCACTGCCCTAACACTAGTTGATCTCAACCATTTCTGCATGTTGGGCAAGAAACCAACGTCAGGTACTACACGAGTATGCTCATCGGGCATGATCTCGAATTCTCCCAGCTCGTAGTTCTCCAACATGACCGGATCCACCGTAGCTTGCTCCGACATGTGGAAACGTTTCGCGAACTCTCTCAGCAGAGCTGGTGGAGAAGCCGTATGCCTATACATACGCACTGCTCCCCCATTCCCTCGCTTCACGTAAGCTCTATCCATGTGAGGACCAGCACCCGGTCCCATGTAGAAACCGAGCACTCCTCTCTCATCCAGGTGTCTGAAGTCCTCTCTCCGAGCATATACATACATCGGACACCCGAAAGGCTTCACCTGGGCCACCACCAGATGGAACGTGTCCTCACTCACATTCCTGAACCATAACAGATATGGCACAATCTGTCTGACATCAACATTCTTCACACACTGGGCGACAAACTTCCCATCGCCCCTGGCCATACCCTCATCAGCCAGAGCCTGCAGACTCATCTGCTGAGCCTGAGCCCTCCTCGTCTGCAACTGTGCAGCTCTCACAGCCTCATTCGTTGACCACGGGTCACGACTGGTCTGCACATGCCTCTCCTCCAGTTTCTGCTTGGCCTCCTTCCGCCTAACACCCTCTAGAGCTGTGCTAGGCGTCAGGTTATGCGCATGGTTCACACACATATACGCCTCTGGCCACAGAAATGCAGGCACAGCTGCTTGCAGCAGGCTTGCCCTCACACTCCTGTTTAGCACACCGATCTTTCTCTCCACCATTCCATTGGACTCATGCTGGCCCGTGGCAGTGTACGTGTGCTCAATGCCACGCCACGCGAGGTACTGAGCCAGCTGGTTAGAGCTGAACTCACCACCCTGGTCAGTGTGCAGCCTCCGCACCCCAACCTCTCTATCATACACGATCTGAGTGCGGATTCGCTCAATCAGCAGGCATATCATTTCCGCAGCCCCACTCTTGGACTTCAACGGAATCACATGGGAGTACCGGGAGTACTCATCCACCACTACCAGGATGTAGTTCATACCCCCGATTCCTACTGGCTTGATCTGCCCTGCTAGATCAGCATGCAACACTTCCCCAGCATAGGTGGCATTCTCCGTCACCTTGCCCCCGTGCTGTGCTCTATCGCCGCTTCTCTGTTCAGCCACGTGGCAACCATGACACTGAAGCGCTACCCCCGTAGGTTTCAGCATCTTCAGGTCATACAGTTGTGGGTTGTCTCTCATCAACTGGAGTACCCGATTGCCAGCATGGTGAAAAGCGATATGCACTAGGAATGATGGATCAACCTGAAAGGAATAACCTTGTTCATTCGGTACACCGGTCACCGCAGCAACTTGCTGCTGCTCACGTACCCATTTCCCATTCCTATGAAACAAGTTATTCGCACTTGTCCAGGCTGCTCCTCTATCTACCGGTCGCATTTGCCATATCGGCCTGCCTTTCCCACAGAACCATGTCAGAGTAGGTTTTCCATCCTCATCCTCACCCTGCTCACAGTTCCTGTGGAACCCATAGCTCTGGTCATGAAACCCAGGCATCACTACCCGGTTTGCATGCTTGCCCGTATGCAAGTATATCTCAGACTTTTTCAACTCCTTTGTTGAAAGGATGTTGATAGGACTGGCCGGCACCCAGTAGACGTTTGTCAACTCTATGTCTACTGGTGTGATAGTGCCCTGCGCACTCACATACTCTCCCAGATTAGCTCTGATCGTGCCCACACCATACATGTCTAGCCTGCCCTGGTCAAGAGGCTGACACTGCGGCATATCTGGTGGCTTGATCTCGCAAAACATATCATAGTCAAAGCATATGTTTATGTCTGAGCCACTATCTATTAGGAAAGTGTACGGCATGTTGGGAGACGGCCCATCAGCACAGTCAGCTCGCAGCTTATCTAGGTCAACTACAGCTACCTGAGGGCCACCGCGGCCTCTGCCACGGCCTCGCCCTGCAGCTGCTTGCTTCTGCAGGAATTGTTTGACCTCTGCGGAGAGCAATGGACAATCCTTTTGCACATGTCCAGGCTTATCACAGTTGAAGCATTTCCTCTTTTCTGCTCCCCCTGCTGCCTCTGCTCCCACAGCTGCTACCTGTGGGGGTGAACCTTGGCGACCACCGTAGCGTCCACCTCGGTACCCACGTCCCCCATGGCGCTGTTGTCCACCGCGATCGTCCCGTGGGAATCGCGACGGACCCTGCTTGCTGTTCGTCTGGGCATGTGTCAACAGCGTAGACACTATCTGCTGCACTGGCATGGCCTGCAGCATGGGCTGCAACAGGCTGTACTCTTTGTCTACTGCCAGCAACCGTGATCTGTACAGCTGATCAGACACAGTCTCACCCAGTCCTCTCATCTGGTTCACTATGCCCACCACCTCATTCACATGCTTCTCCAGCGGCTTGCCAGCCTGCTGGGTACTGCTGAGCTGGTGATACAGCTTCTGTATTTCTACCTCCACTGATGGCATATACTTAGCATGCAGCAACGACCAGACCTCATGGACGAAACTACAGTCTGCCACGAAGTCTCTATCCTCCTTTGGCAGTGTGGTGAACAACCAGTGCATGACTTGCTCATGAGCCTGGCTGCTCTGAGCAAGCGGATCATTGACTAGCAGGCTACTCTCACCCACCATCTTTGCCCAGCTCTCTACCTCCTTCTTAAATACTCGGAAGTGATCAGTCTTATAGTGCCACACCGGAAATCTGTTCTTCTCTACTAGAGATTTCCCCGGTACTGGCCTGGGCATGGCAAGCGACAGCGCTTGCGCCAGCGTGCTTACGTCAATAGATCCAGCCGTAGCTGGTACTCCTGATGACATCGCAGCCTGCGAAGGCTGCGGTATCGGAGGCGGTATCTGTTGGGTCATCCACGCAGCTGGCGCTGCGAGATGTGCTGGCTGTGTTCCTTGCGCCGCAGCCTGAGCTCCTGCTTCCCCCGTAGGATCAGCATTTCCCGGCAATGCCGCCTGCAGAGGACCTGCATTGGGATACCCGTAGGTCCCAACGCGCTGTTCTTCCCCGTAGGTCACGAACTGGTCCTCCGCGGCCTGCTCGCGGCGCGCTGTGGAACGTGTGTGGTGGCGAGGACGAACTTCTTCTCCATCCTCGCCGTCAGAGCCAATAGATCCCTGGCGAGATGCCATTGGGACTTCTCGGCGTGGTGGCATCCTGCAACACGACCTTCGTGCTGATTCACCCGAGCACAGCCAGCTGTGATTGTAGCCGACAGGCTGCGCCAGACCAGTAGTGCAGAGTTGTCAGCTACCAGAGCGTGCAGCCACAAGAGGACCTGGCAGTGTGGTGCACTAGGGGAGGGATGGCGAGTGCCGTACCGCAGTTATAGACATGTAACAAACATGTGTGCAGTACCGCTAATGTAGATATGTCACCAAAGGGTGTTACCGCGAGGCTGATGTGTGCATTGAGTGCAACCATACACAACCATCACAAACGCCGATTGTACCTAAAGCATGTCAATAAAACAAGTTGTCGCTGTGATACACGCTGCAGTAACTTGGATTGGGTTGTTTTGGATTGGTAACCTTGCAGTGTCAAGGCAACGAATTACAGTGGCACCGCATAAACGAGTATGCAACATGCCGCTGCTCATGCGGCCGCGTCCCCCTCATCACCCCCGTCGTCACTGGGCTCTGCTTCATCTACTTGCGCGTCACCGCCCTCTCTTGCCGCATAAGTCGTACCACCCTCATCCTGCTTCCCCGCCTCTCCCGCGCTCGCTGGCCCCTGTTCACCGCAGACTTCATCAGGACCTTGTTCATCATCCCGCCGCTCTCCCATATCTCCCTCGTCATCCTCTAGGGCTGCAATGGCCTCCCTGTCCCCTTCTTGTAGTGTCTTGCGCCGCGCGACCCGTCTGTGGTACGTTCCCTTCCCTCTCCTGGCCCGCGGGTCCACGCTTGGAGGCAAGTCCTCTAGCTTGCGCTTGTGTTGCAATGCCGAAGTGGGCCGGGCTGGGGGCTGCGCCTTCATGCGGCTCCTGCCTGGGTCGAAGTCGTCATCCGAAACTGTAGCCTGTGATGATTGGGGCGCAGGGCCGCTCCGGCCGGCCTCGCTGTCGTCTCTGTGTTCCTCGCCCGCCGCATCCTCTGGCTGAGGGGTCGCCTGGAGACGGTCGCAGCATTCACCCCAAGCTTCAGCTAATTCCTCCTTGGTCATGCACTCCCCCCCAACCAGCTGCATAGCCTGCACCATTAAGTCAAACCATGGCTGAGTGTTGTGGGGGGTGAGGGTCCTGGCTCCCGTGAACAAAGCCATAACCGCATCCACTAGTGCGTTCACCCTGTCATCTTCTTCCTTGGCTGATAGTTGTGTATCGGGCTCCAGGGGGCGAGGGCGCTCCACGGACACAACTATCCGGTCGTCCTGGGTGAGATCCACAAAGGCTGCACCAATAGTCTTGCGCCCTGCAGCAGCAGTTACAGGAAGTCGGTGTCTTCACATGGCTGCCGCAGCCGGCGATACATGCAATGTTCTGGGCACGTGTCGCGTGCTGTGGCATCATGACACACGAGAGGACCTTGTTTACAGCAGTCAGCTCGTCTATGTGGGCTGCACGGACAGAGTGCCTCCAGGCAGGGTTTGTGTCTATGAAAGCGCACTCTGTGTAGCGGAAACCCCCACGGCGGCAGTTCCCCCCGCATCGCCGACCTCCCGTGAGGGAATGGTCGCCCTGCTTCTACGCCCCGGATTCCTTCGTGGTGTCATGTTTGATTTATTGGGCTTATTCATCTTCCCCGCCGGCGGTTTGCGGGGCTTCCGTGCACCACCAGCCGGCTTGCCACCCACATTGCCATCGCCGTCCACCGACGAGTCCGCCGGTGCAGGTGGCGATGCTGGCGGCGGTGCACATAGCCCATTGCGCTGGCAGGTCTGCTCCCTCCACCATTGCAAGCATGGTCGGTTCCCGATCATTGAGCAGGCGTTGGATGCAAGCCGTAGCCAGCTTGTGGACATCGGCTGCCGACGCAAGGGACGCTGACTTCACCTCCAGCGTAAACCACGCGGCAGCCGAACCTCCATCTGCGCCCTTGTGTTCCATGAACCACTCTACTGCAACGAATGCCCACTGCCACCAGCGGATGTCGATGCACGAACTTGCAAACTTAATGGCCTTTAGTTTAGGCGCCGTTCCGCTGGTGAAGGGGAAGATGAGGTTCGCTGCACACGGTAGTATTGTTTAGGATGCCGTACTGCCTGTCCTTATAGCAATTTGACGTGGGATTCAGGTTCGGTTAGTACGTGGGTGTGATAGTGACTCCAGGCAAAACACGGAGGCGCACCCTGAACAACTATCAGCGTCGCAATATTCGCGGCAGCCCAGCACTCCCACACGCCGTCCCACTCGGGCGTTCCCGCGTCCACCTCCTCCACCCCTATCGTATCATCCCTGACGTAATTGGAGAACGCCATCAAGAGCCTCGCATACCCGCGGATGTCGTTATCCACCGCTGAGCCACATTTGTCAATGCATTGCCAGTGTTGGATGAGGCCCAACGTGAGGTCCTCGTAGGAGGCCAGTGCTGATGGCGCCTGCACAGTGTTGCATCGGCTCAGATGCGGTACATGTACCAAACACGCGCCAGCGATGACGGTGTTACACCGTGAAGCGGACTGGACCGCCAGATCAATGGCCCGGTTGGTGAGGCCTGCCCAACTCACAGGACTGCAATGAATGCATGGGAGTGCACCTGATCCACTCCCGGCCACTTCTTTGCAGCGTATACGCACGCCATGCCCCCAACTTGTTGTGCAGCGGCACAGTACTGTCCCATGAGACCCATATCCTGAATGCAGTATAGGTTGTCAGAGCTCTTGCTGCCACTCGTCATAGGTCGTATCACACATGCATCTGCTATTCTGACCAGTGTTGGTGGTGCCCGCACCGCTTCCCCACACAGGTCTGGTGCGTTCCGCACCATCAGTTGTACCGTCCGGGCGCACGCCATCAGCTGTGTGAAGCGGGGTGACGGATACAGCTGCGAGGCGGCGCTTGCCTTGTTCTTGGTGGAGACGGGTTTCCGAATCAGCTGCAGCGTCTTGGAGTACCCATTGGTCCCCCTCTGCACGTTCTCCATGAGCTCTGCCATCTGCTCATTTGGTGCGGTTTCACGTCGCGTCGTTGTGGGTAGGAGCAAGTAGTGTGGCAGTGATGTTCCCGTGGGTGCCCATTCGCAAGTGGCGCCCTCTCTGACAGGATGGTTGGAGTACTCGAACCTGGTCGGGCCTCCGGGCCGTTCTGGTGCTAGGACTCTGGGATGCTCGTTGTGCATGGAGTGCACCACCAGTCGCAGGAGCTCGACTTGGTTCTTAGCTTCATACTCTGCACACCAATTTCGCCTCAGCTTGCCTCAGCTTCGATGGTTGCATCTCCCAGGCGTATGCAATGGCAGTGATGTATGCAGTGTCGTACCTGCGGGGATGTGCAGGTCAGGTGATCCCAATCTGCCTGTGTACTCCCGCATTGTTCTCTGTCCGCGCCACGACTCAAGGCTGCAGTCCGCCTCTGCACTTGGGCTCGAGCCACGTCTTGGGGATGATACCTCTGTTATGATGGTCTGGGGTGGCTGCTGCCGGCCTATCATGTGTACCTGCATTCGATACGCATTCACCACTCGCAACGTGGCCCACTCAGTGACGGACTACGCATTGTCCGCGTCCCCCTCACGAACCTCGGGCAAACGCTCATGACTCACCTGAATAACTTTCCGATCTCCAGAGAACGAGATGAGCTTCATGAGCCCGGCCTCCTTCACCGCCGACCCGTCGTCCGTTCCGCCATTGCTATGTACGCGCTGCCACGCAGGCTCCAGCGCGTCGAAATGCTGCATCCACGCATTGAATAATACAATGGTCCAGTATATGTTGTGTCGCGCTGCGTACTCGAGGGACCTGCCCGCTGCGCAGATCTCAGCTGTGCTCCGCTTCAAGAGCGAGTTAAACGTTCCGAACCGCTGCATCCTGTCAACCGTTGCGGCAGAGAACGCGCCGTTCGTTTCTACAACAACTGCGATATTCTCAACTATGCTCTGCTCGGCGTCCTCGCGCGCGGCGGTATCGGCCAAAGGCCGTGTTTGTCCGCTGTTGCTCATGGCCCGCTGTACGTATTCACAGGAAATCAACGCTGGAAAACTCCGTCGCTTGCAGAATTGGTAGAGTCCGTCCCTATGACGTGATGGGCCGGGCTCCAGCATCGGGTGCGTAGCAATGTCGCCGTAGCGTAAGGGACTCTTGCCGTGGTCGCAGGTGCCCTGTCTCCACAGCTTCCCCTACGATAATGTTTGTCCGAACGGTTCGCGCCGTTGGAATCATCGGATGCCGACGCGTTTACAAGATCTTCTCAACCTCTGTTCTTACAGTCTCTCAAACGCGGCGACGACGTGCCGATCGCCCCAACCCCGCGCGTGTTCCACGTCCGTTGGAGATTCCGTCTTAAAAGACAGGTCACAACTGTAAACGCTGTCGCGTGGGGAAGTATCGTGCGCAACGTTGACCATACAGTATATAATCAGACGCATGGGATGGGATCTCAGGTATATGTACTGCGCATCTGTGCGCCTGCGAGCCTCGTTTCGCATCCAATTCCACCAAGTTAGAAATGGTGTGCAGCACAGCACCCGCAACGCTGTATCCACGCACTGCCCGATCAGCGATGCTGAAACTGCAAGATAACTACTGTACGGTACGTTGGACATTAGGAACGCCCACACTGCAGTGCAGAAGTGGGCTCAGGAGGCTCCGGAACTGGATGGTGCGTCTCGCGTTGGCAGGGCCAGCGGTCATCGCCGGTCTGCGAAGCAGCGATGATATGTCAACGGCGACATGGCGTCATCGTATCCACTGCGATTGATCAGTACACATAGTGACCATTACACCTTGTGCAACATGCTCACTACTGGTTACCCCTGAACTTGCAACTATCTCCTTTTAGGCGGGGCGTGTCCCCGCCCACCCGAACGGCCACGCGAACCGGCCCTTGCGTTCGCCCCAGCCCGCCCCCGAGAGCTGCCGCTACCACGTCCTCGGTGCGGCTGCTGACTGGTTGCCTGCCGGCCACTTGCGTTGGTCCCTCTATCAGCCCGGCTGCCCCCTCGCCGTGGTGACCGTCCCCTCCTGTCGGGCCGAGTATCGCCCGAGCTTGGCCGCTGCCGAGTCCGTCCTGAAGACCGCTTGTTCATATGCTGCGCCCATATAGCCAGGGGCGGGTCCAGATGCTTCGCGTTCACCCACCTCGATTGCAGTACTAACGGCCTGCATATGACGACTTCTGTTTTGCAGACTTTACCGTAATCAGAGCAGGATTTGGAGACAGTTGCCAGTTGTGCGCGGGCAGTATGCGTGGTACCGGTAGCACAGTTGGTCATTGGGCGGCGCATCGTTCGCACCTGATTTTCCACGGCTTCCCATCTTTGTCATGGGGCAGATCGTAAACTGAGTCCTTCAGTTCAGTGACTGCCTTGTCATCATCCACGTGGAAAGGTTGCCCTCCGTCTTCCGCCCACTGCATGCAGAAGTTGGCGCGATGTACGGCCCTGTACGCCTTGGCATCGCCCACGCCGTACCACGGCTCGTTATGGAAAAACTTTATCGGTGCCCACAGTTCGTCATACCGTGGGGGCCCACGCGGCAAGCTCATCAACGAACTGGATTGGGCTCGGGCAGGGTTGGCTGCCCCCCCAGGAACGTCTACGTTCGGCCGGCCGGCGTTCGTATCCCAGAGCAGACCCGGCGCACACCGTTCCAGGACATGCTCTAGGTTCAGCACGGTGTACATGCCGCACGAAACGGCGTCCGGCTGTTGTGGGCAAATACTCGGTGGCACCTACACAACGACCGCAGTTCAATAGTGGCGTCATTGGTCGTATAGGTGATGTTGTATGCAAAGTAGTGCCACATTCAGTCGCACCAAAGCTAGGGTTGGCGGCCGATCATGAGATACTGTACATCACTGTTGACCCAGACGTTGGTCCAGGGTATACACTGTGACCGGAAGCACACCGCCCATATCTTCACCGCCTCCTTGACCGTGTCTACTGCGGTGTTCAGCAGAAACGCCATCGTCCGGATCCACTTCCCTGCTACGACGTCCGTGTCGTGCTTTGTGTACCTCAGACTGTCCACATGCAGGATGATGGTGTGCTGTCCGGCCGACCTCATCCTGTCGCGCTCACCCTCGGTAGCGCCCAGCCATTGCCGCACTCTGTCTGCACCGACGGACTTGGGATCACGCTCATACGTGGTTTGACAACTACAAATAAGTCCCGCATACATGCAAGCCTGCGGCTACACTGAGCAGTACAGTCTGAGGGCGTGGAGTCAGTCAGGATGAGAGTGGTGGGCGTACTTGGGTGGAAAATGAGGACCAAGCTCCAGTGAGAAGCTAAGTACACAGGGTGGACGACGGCGTGGAGGCTCCACCCTCCGCCAGCAAACATGTTTACCTGCATGTCCCACTTGGTTATCCCTCGGCAGGATCCCTTAGCCTCGAGTTGCTCCCAGCGGCTTTGCCAGTTACATGGGTCCACCAAGATGTACCGCCTGTCGCGCCACGCTCGTCTCAGCGCTATGGCGGCCATGTACTCCATGGCCTTGGTCCCGACCCATGCACCCGGGCGCAGCACCCGGATGTCATCCGCCGCATAATCCCAGTCACAGTCCGTGACGATGCCCCGGTCTAGCTTGTGCTTTACCCGCATCTGCATTCATGGATCAGGTGTCAATTGCATACACTGGCGCAGTAGTTCATGGAGAAGTAGATACCAGGCAGCGGATGAGATGTCGTACCCCTAAGATATTTGGGCCGGCGTGACGAGCTTCGGCAACGCCATCGGGGGACCCGCCTGGCGAGATCGAACCGCCTCGTCGTGTCCGCTTCACTTGTCCTGATCGGGGGGCCGGGGGACCCGACAAGGTGGCCGGGGGGGGGCAGGGTCTGCCCCCCCCTCCGGCGCAGCCTCAGAGAGGTGAAGCGATCTCTTGGCGCGAGGCGATGGTGTTGCCGGGCGCGATGGCAGACCTTCCCGGGCTGCTGAGGTGAGCGGTGGTGGCTGCAGCGTGGTACGCAGTTCGGGCCGGGCCGCCACAAGTTGTGCCAAACCCAGTCGTCTCCGTGGCACAGCACGGGTCGATACCCCTCGTGCGGGGGCCTGTTCCTGCTGCGCCTGTTGATGGGGTATTGGGGGCGCCGGCAGTGCCACTTGAGGATGCGAGGGGGGGCGATGATGTCCCGCTGAAGAAGCTGCCATGGAGGAGGAAGCCGCATGAGGGGAGTGGTTGGCTCCCGCGAAGAATGCGGTGGTCCCCATTGCGGCAGGAGAGAGGTGGGGGTCCGCTTGGAGATCTGCCGGTGGCTGATGCCATCGGCCGGTGTTGCCGGGCTGTGGAACCTCTGAGGGTGTGTTGGCCCTGCCTGATAGCGAGCCACATGTCAGGTTCTGGCGACACCCACGTCGGTGGGTAGGCTCGGGTGAAACTGTTACCACAGGCAGGGATGACAAGATGCCAGGCGCAAATTCGCCGGTGCGCTCCAGCATCTCATGATAGGGTTGCAAGAGACCACCACCGGCTGTTCTTCGCTCGGGTGGATTTACGGCCCTCTGGCGAGCAGCAGCGAGGCTTCGCAGCCTGCACTCCCAGTACGCCAGCTTGACCTCTCCATTGTCAGACCGCCCCTTTGCCTTCTCAAGCAACTTCACGTGCTTTTCGAACTGCGCCGCCTCCCCTTGAGCGCGCGAATTGTCGAGCGGGTGGACAAGAGCAAGCAGGTCTGAATTAGATTCGCCCTGCGGCCCATCCAGTCCCCACTGACCCGCGTCGATCTTCTTCATCGCATACTGTATGAATCTAAAATAGTGGTTGCTACTACCCGGATCGCGACGCACACGTTCTAACTCAAAACGGAATAGATCCTGATTCGCCATGGCGACCAACTCAGCAAGGCACTCAGCAAGTCCTTTACACTATTGTATTTTCTACAGAGCCGATGATATCGACTGGCGATGCGGAAATATCAGAGGTCGTCCTCTGCGATCACGAGCGTGCGTGAACGATGTCCTGCCCGTGGACTGTCCTCCACAAACTAATCAATGTCAACAGGATTATGTTCGATTTAATTCCATCTTAATACGAGGTGGCGTTTCGGTGGCATCGCGGTCATAGTCACACGCAGGCCAAACGATACACATGCGATCACGTTTGAACGGTGCAGTGCCACTGATCAAACCATTGCCGCCGGTGTATGCGCCTGTTACAGGACCTGGTGCTTCGCATCTGATATGTACCTTTTTCAGGTCTACCCCAGAACACTACCTAATTTCCCAGAAGCTTTATAAACTGTCATAAACATGTGCCCACCATTCCGTTCGCCGGTTGCCGCAAGGGTTAGTGTCACCGACCGCAGGTCGATCACCCAGCAACCGGCAAAGCAGCGGTTGCCCGATTGTGGTCGCACTGACACCACCCTATACAATTCTGGCGGGCGACCCAATTCAAGGTCGGGTGCCCTGGCCCCTGGCGACGCCACCTGTACCGCATGGTACAAGTTGCAAACCGCCGCACAAATGCAGTCCGCTGAATCACTGGCAACATCATCCCGAATATTAACGGAACTGAACTTCTCGTAGGTCACGTCTACGAAATACTTGAACTGGCCCACGTACAACAGGCGGTCAGCGCCCTGGACATACTCTATCAGGAACCAAGTGTTGTCTTTCACCTTCTGCGAGGTGTATTGTGTGCATGCAACGTTCTCACCAATTGCCAGTTCAGCTCGCAGGTACTTGCGCAAGCGGATACGGACCAGTCTGTTGTCCTCTTCATCCGCGCCAACTCCAAGCGAAGATGCGACGGCATCGCGCTGAGCCAAACCTGTCAAATTGGAATGGCTGGGCCACCCACGATTGGCAAAGTCATCGTTCTCTGCGCAGATGAGGTAGGGGAGACCCCGGAGGTGCCTCTGAGGCCCGACCGGTGCCGGCAAGACCTCCAGCCGTTCCACGGCTGACAGATCCTTCGCGGCGCCCAGCATCACTGGGCCACAGAAGGGCCCTGCCACAGGGGGGCAGCAGGCGCGGCGGCCTGGGCTTCAGCAGGCGCGGCGGCCTGGGCCGCAGCAGGCGCGGCGGCCTGGGGCCCCTCCGGGCCTGGCGGTGGTGCAGGGCGACGGATCCGCTTCCCCTCTCGAATGCGGCGTTTGGCATCTGCAATGGCATCTGACAGGCGAGGAATCGCTTCGGCGCCGTACTCCTGCACCAAGCGATCACACGCCCGTCGCACTAGGAGATCGTTGACAAAGATCCTCTCCGCACAAGACGTTGAGCGGTACTTGATCAGCCGCTTGAAGAACTGGACGAGTCGCTCTATCCAGTACTCAAGGCAGAAGAAGGCCGGACCGCAGGCCCGAACTTGATCCGGAACATGTACGGCCGCCAAGTGAAGCTTGAACGTGGTTAGGACTTGACCTCCGAAGATCTGCACTACCCGGATGTCGTACAGCGGTGGCATTCCCGAGACAGACGTGACATAAACTGCGGCTCGGGTACAATCTGGACGAGGCAGTGGCTTCGCAACTGGGACCATACCTGTTGGGCCCTCTTCCCGTAAGCCAGCAAATGCTTTTGAGCCGTGAGTATCCTCTCCCAAGTATGCTGGCCCTTCATGAATCTCATGAAGTAAAGGCAACCCGCCCGCAAGTCCGCCCACAGGGCCTCAAATTGGGCTTGAACATAGCGTTGCTCTGCATCGGTACGGTCCCACGGCAGGTTGTGTAACAAGAAGGTGCTCCACGTCTCAGTGAATGTCGTCCAGTCCTCCATAAGATAATTGCCGCGGTGCCTGCAAGCCGAGTGTGTACACCGCATGGACTCGATGATGGACTCAAATGTGTGCCAGCATGAAGAACGTGTAACAGGCTCTTGTACAGGTGAGCAGGTGAACGCTAAGGAGGGGGTGCTCACTGGACAACATCTCGATAGGGTGTTTTGATCAGCTCCGTCTGCCGCAAGCCCACTTCCACGCCTCTGGCCGTGATCTTCCGCCGGACCGCCACAGGGAGTACGAATCTTGCGGCAGCCCCGACACGCTTGGCACCAGGCCCGGGCAGCCACTGTTTCCAGAAGTCCTTGAGAAGTCCAAGGAGGAAGATGTGGGCGACACCGAAGCGGAGGAATGTGCAGGGACTGCACGCGGTCAGGTGTCTGGTGGCATGTATTGCGATAGCAACAGACACGTACCATGATCAACACAGGCAAGCCAAACACCCAGTTCTGGCAAACACATGTTTTGCTATCAGATTGTACGAGAAAGGTCCAACACGAGGGGTCACAGCGTACGGAATGTGCGGAAGGTGAACGATACGGCGAGGTTGCATTACCCATATCGGGCGTTGTGACACTTGTCAAGGGGAGGAACACACTTGAAGTACGACAGCTTGTGGAACAAGGGCTTCCCCCATACCCCCAACTGAAGGCACTCCTGTCGGGCACGGTTCTGTCGGGTAGATCGAGCCGCGATGTCGGAGTAAGGAGGACGAGTTGGATTGTCTACCTGCATACTAGTCCACACAAATGGACAGGGTGCAGGGGTGTCACACCCTGGACAGATGGCGGGCACAACGGCATTGGGGGCTTCCACCACCCCGATCGCGACCTCACCAATGGGAAACCTCCTGTGCAATATGACCAGATCGGGGTCCACAGGGCGTGATAAATCACCTGGGCCATGATCTCTGCAGCGGTGTCGGCTGCCTTCTGCATCTCGCAGCCAGACCACTTCAGCACGGCGTCGCCGCACCAAGTGCCCTCCGGAGTTATGGTGTCGTCGGGTGTAAACTGGTCGCGAGTGCTGGAGGGATCTGTGTCCATGGTCATATAGCCAGGTGGCAATCGAGGTCTGGCGGGGACACCCTCATGCGGCGCATCATGATGGGGAGGAAGTTGCAGACCGGCCTCATTGCAGGGCACGCCTTGGACAATGCGACGGAAGCAGCACCAACTACACGCATACCCGGGTTGCGGGACAGAAACAAATGTGGTATAAGCACAATTGCGGTGCATGTCGCACCGGATCGTATTGGCCTCCGGCACTGTTGCGCCGCGGAACGCGCATCGCATGCAGGCTGCCTTGGCTCCATGGCCTACAGTGTTTGCGATCTTCTCCAACACGGGTATGTCGCCCTCCGCCCAGCCACACACTGGCCAGAGCTTCACCGTCCGCTTCCCCTTGTCGGGCCGATCTGGGTCCCTCCAGATCTCCACCAGGACCGGGGTTGTGCCGTCCCTGCCTGCAAGACGACACAGCAAGAGTCGACTGTGGCGCAAGGGATCGACCAACCGCTATTGCCATGCGGTGAGACTAGCATAGGATCCACAAAGGGAGTACTCATACAGGGTGTACACACACAACAACGTATCACACCCGGGTCGTGGGCGAGGAAGAACTCCTCGAGCGACTGAAAGATGCCATCCAGCCGCGTGGGCTCTGTAGGTCCCTCCACAACACCGAGTGGAGCCCAGGTGTCGTTCTTGGCATGCATCCCTTCGTGCAGGTCTTGTAGCCTCATGCCCCATATAAGCGCGCCGTGCTGCTTGTTCACAAAGAGCTGGCCTCCATCGGCACCTGTACACGGCATGTCTGCCTGAGCAACATCGTCACGAGCGGGCACACAGTTTGAATACAGGCATTCCTGGCTGGATCACACGACCCACCTGGGTGGAACGCACCAAGGCTCACGAGTACCGCGAATTCGTCAGCGTTGATGTCCGTCTGGTCAAACTTGTTTCGGCACTTCATGTTCAATTCCTTGCCTGCAGGTGAGCACCAGAAGGACTCTGGATCGTTGAGAGCTTCCTTGCGGTGTTGCAACATGGCTGGCAGCATATGCGGCTTGCTCACTAGATCCACAAATGTACCCTCCTCGCCAAAGAAAAAAGCACTGCGCTTGGGACTGACATGCCCTCCAGGGCCTCGCTTGAATCTGGTATTGTTGCACCCTGGCCGGGCGCAGACCTCGTCAGCATACTCCGCGTGGCTGCTGGCAGGTATAGCGGGGAACACAGTCCAGCATTCGTCGCAAACATGACTCTCACAGTCATGACTGTCTTCCGCAGCCAGCGCACATTTGAGCATGTGATAGGAGCGGGGGAACAAGTTGCCCGGTGGCAGTAGCAGGAAATGGATCATCTGGCACAGCGAGTCCATGGCGGCGTTTGGAAGGCGATGGTCTGATGCGAGCCTCGCCAGCCAGACTGCAACCTCGCGCAGCGTGACATCATGATCCTCGTGTATGACCTTAGCCAGACTGTAATGAAGGTACGCGCCCGTATCACTTCGGGGCGGTTTACCCGGCTCCTCACGCACGGGCTCCTCTTGGATGCCCCCCTCTGCATCCAAGTCATCATCTGGATCCTCGTCAAAGGCCTCCTCTGCATCAAACCACACCTCGCCGTACTCGTCAGGCAATGGGTGAAACCCGTCGTACTCGGGGTCAGCTTCCACCGGCAGATCAGCTGCCAATGCGACGTACGCCTGCACATGAGAGGTGGCAGGTGAGAGCCAGTGCTAGCGGCAGTTGGCCCGGATGGTAAAGAGCGAACGCTGCAGCACTCAACACAGAACATGCGCGATGAGATCAAGACGACATACCGGAGCCTGTGGGAAATCAGGGTCCCCTACAGGGATGGCAGCTGCTTGCACAGGCGGGGCCGGCCCGGGCATTGCGGCCAGTGGGTCCATCGCCTCGTCTTGGAGGGGTCCGGCCTGAACTCCGATGCCCGCGGGCATGAGACGACCGCTGGCACGGTCGTCATTAGAGGTACCTTCACCGACACCGGGTAAGTCATTCACGTAGGCTTCCATGGGAGCCACCATGGCTTCATCTTGTTGCTTGTCACGTTCCGGATCCGGGGCCCGATCCATTCCGGCCCGTAACCGTAGCTTGCACCTGCGCGGCTTCGAATGCTCGTCCGCATACGCTGAATCGCGGAAATCATTATTACAGTAATTACAGTGATACTGGGTCCTCGAACCAGCGCCAGGCGCCGGCACACGAAAGATGCTGAACAGTGCGAGGTTCCGATCGACCTCTGCTGCTGTGCGACGGCGCTTCTTGGCGCCTCCCTGCGGCATGATGGCGCGACCTATACAGGAAAGGCTACATGAACTACAGCTCAGTTCAAGTACTTAAAACTGCGCCGGGATGTGTTGGCATGGCGCCCAGCGACTGCAGCGCACACGCTTGTGGACACGACGTGGCCACGCTTGAGGACACAATCCCGACTTGACGGGGGCGGACGTTGTCGCAAAATAGCGCTGCGGCATTCCGTCATTAGGGAAATAGAAGATCAAACACCTCCATCGCATCAGACGACTGTTATCAACCTTTACAACAGCACGTAATCCAAGTAAGCGCCAAGCCTTTGCTCATAACAACCGATTGTGAAGAGTGAAGATCATGCAGGAGACGACCGAGGACACGACGATCACAATCAGGTACGCCATTAGTTTTTATACTGCTATTTTATAACGCTGTGGTGTCGAACTCGGTGTGGTCCTTCGTGTGGGGAGTGCCGTCGGGTAACACCTCGATCCCGCCGTATGCTCCCACCCACGTCGGCACTGTTGCAGTGTTGGCCAGGGAAAGACATTCGAATGGTCAGCTATGCACTGTTCTGTCGCATTGGGCGACGCTGTGAAAGACACTATATGGGCGGCCTGTGGTGCGAACGTGCCATATGCCAGGTACCAGGTGCGGCTTGCAAGCCAGGCCAAGCCTGAAGTGTCCGTCGCCCTTACCTACGATAATTTTCGTCTCGTAATGGATTCGATTCTGAACTCGCAAAGGCCCTTCCAGCCGGGCTTGCTCCCCCCGTTCACCTGCACGCTTGGGGCGGGACCGCTTGTGCAGCGACCACCATCCATGGCACGCACCGCTGGCACCTCAGCTGTGTCTTATGACACGGATGGTGTAAGCATCGGCCGGCGTCGCGGTCCTATCCGGCTGGAGTCGCCGTTCCAGGTGTGGAAGCATCGCACGATAGTCTCGACTGTCAAGATGCAGAGCACCTTGAAGGACATCCCTGACGGGTTGGTCAAGACACTGAAGAAATGCCGTGATAAAACGGTACCGGAGAGCTACAGGAAGTTTGTGAACTGGAGGCCGGGAGGATACCTCATTCAGGCGACGGTATCTGGCTTCGACTTCTTGGGCGCGGCGGTGCGAGACATCCCCTCCAAAGGTGTACTCCCACACACCCATTCAGTCGCTAGCAGTAACTGCATAGTTGAACGTGTGCCGAGTTGACCACTCGTTGCCGGCCATGTGGTTGACGGGCATGCCGACTACAACTGCCTCTGACAGCGCGCCGGCATGATAGAGCACTTGCTCCCCATGTTCTGTTTAACTGTTGATACTGGAAATGCATGTCAAAGTGTGCCCTAGCACACCGGGCTGAACAATGCGCGACGGTGTGGTTGCGCGCGTGCCCTGTTGTTACGCAGTCGCAAGGCGGACGCGCGAATCGCGCCCGATCGCCGATGCGCGCTCTAGCAGGTCTCTCTTGTTCGCTTCACAAACGCCGCTAGTCTTATAGTTGGTGAGTCGCCCACTAGTGCAGAGTCGCGCAACAGTTAGGCGCAGTTTCGCCGATAGTGGTCACAGGGGCAAAGAGCACGATAGTAAGCTATCGTGCCCCCCCCCCCAGTCGACACTGCAGTGTCGACTGGCCGCACCGGCCAGAGTCAGAGCGCGTCATGCCGACCTTGTGCATACATTAACCATGGAATGTGGTGCAGAATATAGACGCGTTCCTTAAAGCAAATCCGATGGACGACGACGAGGTGGCTGCCATGGAGAAAGGCTTAGACTTGTGCAGAAACCTTGCCCAAGTCTGGAGGGATATGCTGGAGGTTGCAGAACAGAAAGAGGGAATCAAGTGCGTTCTTTTCACTTCCGTGTTCACGCTTCTCTATGGTTACCGCAGTACTCGTGCTGACCATGGGTCGTACGATGCAGGTACGCGGACATACGCAGGTCCATGTCTAACCTCATCAACAAGAGAGAGGAGCAATACAGCTTTTTTAATAAAGTTGACATGCCAGCCAGCACAGATGACATGAAATATCTGGAGGCGTTCACTACCCTCTTGGTACGTACGCAGCATCCACTGCCGACCGAGCGTGACATACAGCAGGCCATGCATGCAGACCTGTCACCTATATGAGTACATGTTGATGTGTACCTCAAGACCTCATCAATCACATCTATGCCGTTGCGGCCCGTGAACTGTTGGGAGGCCATCAATGGAGGGCTTGTAACCCTGTTGAGAGAAGCTGTCTAGTCTAGTGCTGAGTGGATAGTGCGAGTGGCTAATGCATGACGTACCAGTCCATGCTAGTTGATGATCAGAGTTGTGATTCCGGGACGTTGAATGTATATAGTCTAGCTGTGGTTGGTGAGCATCATCGAGTGCTCACTGACTTCCCGGTTTCACGACAGGTGTGTTTGCTGGCTCACTGCATGTCAATGTCGCACCTCTGTGTAATTTCATCGAGTGCTCACTGACTTCCCGGTTTCACGACAGGTTATGGGCTTTTAACGACTCCACTGCGTTATCATGCACCCCAAGGATATTAAATTAGGCCTTGAGCTGACCCAGGCCAATGCCGTTCAGTGGTTTCAGCGCATGGAGATACTGCTTCGCAGTGTCGAGTGCTGGGACGCTGTTACGACTGGTGCTGGGGATGACCAAAAGTTGAATGACACCCGACTTGCAATTTCATGCAATGTCGGCGATGATTTAATACATGTCATAGACCCCTTAAAGCCTCCCAAAGACTCGTGGGAAGCGCTGAAGAAACAGTTCAGTGGGGTAAGCAATGCGAGAAAGATGGCTATCTCACGCAGCCAAGCTTGCTTTCGCAAGATACCGGATGAGTCGCTTGATCAGTTTCTGACCAGAGCAGAGCAGCTCCGCGCTGAGCTCATTTCAGCACAGCTGTTCAAGGAAGCAGAATTCAGTCTAATGTTCCTTGCCGCTCTAGATGAAACAGACTACATGGCCTGGGCGCAGGCGATTTCGGCCCAAAAATCGCTGCCTTCATTTGCCGACATCACTGAGAATCTACGTGGCACCTTCTATCAGAAGCTGCATGACAGCTCAGGTGCCACGTCACATTCTGGAGCATATCAAGTTGATTCCAGTCAGCAACGGATAAAATGTGAATATTGCCACAAGTCAGGCCATCAGATCTTGCAGTGTTTCAAGCTGCAAAACGATCAGAAGTCATACAGCAATGACTCCAGCCGTGGCAGAGGCCGTGGCAGAGGCCGTGGCCGTGGCCGTGGCGGCAGAGGTCGTGGCCGAGGATCCAACGCCAACCAGACCTCCAGCTCAGCTAGTGCATTCGTTTGCATTTCCACCAGCAAAGTGTCTACAGCCAGAGACAAATGGCTGTTTGACTCCGCCACCACTGACCACATGGTGAACCGGCCTGAGTATCTCCATGATGCGCAGCCGCTGAAGACCACATGCACTGTGGCAAATGAGCAGACGGAAGAAGTCACTGCCATCGGCACCGTCAAGGTCATCAACCATTATGGTGATCGTGTCACGCTCAAGAATGTATTGCTCGTTCCGAAGTTGCAGCACAATCTGATCTCCCTCAGCCGCGCTGATGATGCGGGCATGTCCTACACCGGCAGAGGAGGCAGAATCATCCTTCGTAAGAAATCCAAACAGCTGTTGATTGCCACCAATGTCAATGGCCTCTACGAAGTCGACTGTGAGCCACAGGTCTCAGATCAGATGCCCGAGACGGCACTTGCGTCACAAGTCCAAGATGCTGTGCTGTGGCACCGCCGGTATGGTCATGCCGGCTTCAGCACCCTTGCCAAGATGTCTCGAGGCGAAACCGTGCAAGGACTGCCTCCTGCGCACGAATTTGAGAAGCAGCTGAAGTCCACAGCTGTTTGCACGCCATGTGCGGAAGGGAAGATGAAGAGAGCTCCCTTTCCCAGCACGCATGAGCGAGCGACCTCCAAGTTGGAGCGCTTGCATGTCGACATGGCAGGTCCATTCGTGAGATCGCCCAGCGGGTCTCACTACTACCTGGTGATCGTTGATGATTTCAGCGGTTACAAGATTGTGCTTCCACTGACCAACAAGTCTGATGCGGCTGATGTGCTGCTGAAGGCCATTCCGCATCTTGAGAAGAAGTACAAAGCAGACGTCGGTGCTGTCCGGTATGACCGCGACACAGTTTTTCTCTCCCAGAAGGTGCAGAAATATCTTGAGGAGCGAGGAATTGATTCCCAGCCGACGTCAGGGTACAGCCCACAGGAGAATGGGCATGCTGAGCGTGCCATCGGCACATTGTCAGACCTTCGTGGCGCCCTGCTTGCTGATGCAGGGTTGAACAGAATGTATTGGGTAGAAGCTGTGAGGCATGCAGCTTACCTGTCCAACATCATGAGCAGTGACGGTAGTGCGTCCCCGTGGGAGCTCATGAAGGGCAAGAAGCCGGACATCAGCAACCTGCACGTCTGGGGTTGCACCTGCCACATGCGCATTCCAACAGAGAAGCGCAAGAAAGGCCAGCTCCCGGCCAAAGCGACAGCAGGCAAGTTTCTTGGGTACGATCAGCCCAATTTCAAAGCCTATAGAGTCCTCTTGCCCAGCGGCAAAGTTGAGATCTCGAGAGATGTCAGATTTGATGAGTCAGCAGCTCCAGCGAGTGATGCACGCCTTGAAGAGCTTTCAGATCTGATGGACCATGTCGCGCAACAGCAGCAGTCACCACAGCCTACACAGCCGACTCAGCAGCCCGTGCTGCAGCCGGCTCCACAGCAGCATGCACTGCAGCCACAGCAGATGCAGCAGCTCATGGCGAGCAATCCACTGTTCGATGTTGATGAAGCAGCGGATCAGGCGCCCGCGCCAGCAGCGCCGCAGCCCAGCTCCCAGCCAACCACGCCTCGGCGCAACCCAGCGCGCAACAGACAACCACCTCAGGAGCTGTACCAGAGGTACCTTCATGGCCTGCCGCACAATGCACAGGTACATTTTCAGCTGTAGGGCTCCCTCCGGAGCCCAAGACAATGCAAGAAGCACTTGCTGGTCCAGAAGCGCCATTTTGGCGCACAGCAGCTGAAGAAGAGTTCAACTCTCTGGTGTCCATGAATGCGTGGGAGCTCATGATGGCTCCCCTAGGCTACAAAGTCATTCCATGCAAGTGGGTTTTCAAGCGAAAGCTCAACGCAGATGGCTCCTTTCAAGCGAAAGCTCAACGCAGATGGCTCAACGCAGATGGCTCATGAGCCATACTGTGCGCTCAAGAGTTTAGTGACACATATATACGACGTCCTACAGTCCAGAAGTAATACAACCCCTTGGGTTGGGCGCTTTTCTGGTTCTTGACATGGTTTCGGTGAGATGGTTAGAGCATCAGCTGCAGTGCTCCCTCATGATCAGGACGTCGCGGTTTCGAATCTCCGCAATTCACCGCAGACTTGCTATCAGTCAGTTCCCCGTCACGCCACTTGAGCGAGGGGGTGTGTCATGAGCCATACTGTGCGCTCAAGAGTTTAGTGACACATATATACGACGTCCTACAGTCCAGAAGTAATACAACCCCTTGGGTTGGGCGCTTTTCTGGTTCTTGACAAACCCGCATGTTAGTATGTGACCAAGTATGAGTCCCGCAGGTACCCCACCCGGACGACCCTGATGAAAGCCCACGAACGTGTGAAGATTGGGCAATGCGCGGAGTGTACGCGGTTCCAACCGGACTCATGAAAGTGCTGGAGAAACAGCACGCCAGGTTGAAGCGCAAGGCTCAGATAGCGGCGCCTTCACAAGCACCAATCAAGAGACAGGCCGGGGATGCTGAAGATGTTGCAGACTCGCCAGCCAAGGTGGCCGACTGGTCTCTGGCGGAGGACGACAGAGAACAGGCACGTCATCCCCTTGTGCACATAACTGCTGCGCCTGAGCACCACGGGTGTTCGCCCAGTTACCCACGTTGGCCTACTCGGTACAGACCCACTGGCATGAGATCCAATTCATGTGACCCGATGATAAAGCAATGTGGTGTGTAGAGGGTTGCCGCGCGTGGGAGAGTGGATGTATGCGAGGACGGTGGCAAGGATGTCCCACAGGCCACCACCCAGTCAGCAGCCGCCAGTCACGCTGGTCGTAGTACTGCAACCGAGGCCCCTGTGGCTAGGTCATCAGCCCCGCGTGCGGCAACGCATAGCGAATCCCGCCGTCCAGCACAGGTGAGAATCGACCAGGATCCGAGTTTTATAGTCGCTGCTGCAGTGGACATCACGCACTGCCACGCATGTATTGCAGCTACAGACACAGCCACAACCACCACTGCTCCCAACATGTACAATAGTGAAATGAGATCTCACTCTGCAGAGTAGAGTCCAGCGTGTCAAGGAACTGGAGCAGCAGGTGGCAAAGCTGAGGCCCGTGCTTGGAGACAGCGCACCGGACACCACGGGGCCCTTAGCCCCAATATGGCATCTGCTAATGGAAGCGGAGGTGCGCGCTGTCTTGCATATCAGGGGCCCAGTGCGCAAGTTTCTGTTGCCGTGGGTACAACACTTCACGAGGACAACTCACCATGGGGTCTATTGTCTTAAGTGTGGTGCCGGTCCGTAGCATCCCGCTACGGCCATTCACTCCAAGTCACCTGCAGGCAGAGTTGCGTTCGATGCAAGAGGACGCCAATGGCGCGTTGGAGGGAGGTATGCCTTAAGAGTTACGTCCAGCGAAGTGCATGATCGAGTGACTGAAGCCAGGCCATGTGGCGAGAAGAGGCGTGCGGGAGCAAGGTCAGCAAGTGGCCTTTTGGGCTCCGAGCAGGACGGCCTCGGGGACGGCATCGGGGACGGCAAGACGTCCCCGGCGTGACGTCATAGATGACGTCATGGTGACGTCTGGCGCGGGGACCGCTCCGGTTTCAAGGGGACGTCATCTATGATCCCTACGTGACGTCCTCGCAAGGCAGGACGTCATCAAATTTATACTGAGTACTTCATCGTGACGTCATAGTGATGCTTGGGTTGTGTCATATGGACGTCCCCTTAGAGTCATTGTAAGTCTGTAGTGGAGATGACGTCCTCATCATAACTTGTACCTTTCTTCCCACAACTATGACGTCCTCATGATGTCATGCACGTGTCATCCCACTGTCCTTGCACCGTCCTTGTACTGTCCTCGCTTGCACTGAGGACACTCTGTCAGAGTGTCGATGACGACCCCTTGGGGTCATCCCACGGTCACCCATGACGTCTTCTCCGCGTCATGTGCCCGTCATTCAAGGACGTCCTCATCGGACTGGCAGCATCTTTGCAGTGCCCGACAGAGCACCCGCCAGACGCGAATCGCTGTCACTGCTTATCGCTAGGCCTAAGGGGCTGCAATTCTTGCAATGGAAGTCCCATTAGATCACTTGGCGAAGTTTTATCCACCTGGCGTTCCGTTGAGAGCAGGGCCGGTCAAGCGCGGGCAACCTTCTATGAAAGGTAAGTGCTCGAACCGGCTTCCTTCTGTCATGCAGATGGCTGAAAGCGGTTTCATATGGTCAGTTGATTCCATGCATACCCTTGATCGCGCCTCTGTGCTTGAGGGGAAGCAAATTCCGCCTAGGCGGTGGAAGTGCATTAGTTGCGGGCAGATCCGCATCCCTTATTATGAGCCTGTGGCTAACCGAAGCGATGCAAATGCTGTGTCCATGGACATGAGAGGGCCGCGCGAACATAAGAAGGTCAAGCATGCAAACGAGGTGGGGTTTTCCCAATTCCGTCAATTGATCCCAAACGTCACAGACCGACAGGCTGCATATTGCATCAACACATATGACTGTGTTGAGGAGTGTTTCTGTTGAGGATTCTCAGTCACAACTAGCTGCCACCCGTTAGTAAGACATGTTGGTGCAGAATATGGTTACGACCCAGAACTTTGCTGCGGAGGATGATGAGAGACGCCATCTTCCACTGTTCTGTGAGCAAATTGATGCTCTCATGGGGAAGGCGGTCGTCACCAACAGTACGGCTCTAAATAAAGCGTTGGATGCCATCCGGAGGTCCATCATGCCAACAAATCCGCCACAGCAACACGCTGCATGTGGATAAAACTCCGCCAAGCGATCTAATGGGACTTCCATTGCAAGAATTGTAGCCCCTCAGGCCTAGCGATAAGCAGTGACAGCGATTCGCGTCTGGCGGGTGCTCTGTCGGGGGAACTATATCGGACGATCTGTGACGATACAAGCTGTACGTGTCGTGATCCAGCCATGCACAGGACTACGGTGACCATGCATGGAGTGGATGCACGGTGCTGATCCGGAGTGGCTATGGGACGCCATGCACCGATGGCTTACCATATGCACGAGCAATGCATGCTAGATTGCGTGCTGCAGACAATGATTCTGATCGTATCCGTATGAGACGTTTGGTTGAACGCTTATATAGGCTCTACTGATCAAAGTGTAATCACTCTTCTCTGCTAAGTCTCACGTGCTATATTCCAAAGACTGAGAGCGCACTGTCACAGCGGAGGCCTGTACACCAGCCAGGTATGTGACAGCGCGACCCCCTGCGCACAGCTACACAGTGCTTAGATCCCACAGTGCCTTAGGGCTGCGGTCCACTGAATTACGACATGGTATCGGTGATGTTTGTGGGTATTCTAGCGATGGTTGTATGCTTGCGATAGAGTCCAGGGGTCTACGGCTACGGCTGAGCGTCCCGATGAGCGATTCACACCGCTCTAGCGTTTAGCTGTAGAGTCCGTAGAGAGACTAGAGTACACAGATGCATAACGCTACGGCTGGACTGCATTCTGTCAGGGTACTGGTCTCGCAGAAAGGCCTACGGGTCTGCGTGTCCTGCGACGCACGAAGGTCGTGTTGCAGGATGCCACCACGCCGAGAAGTCCCAATGGCATCTCGCCAGGGATCTATCGGCTCTGACGGCGAGGATGGAGAAGAAGTTCGTCCTCGCCACCACACACGTTCCACAGCGCGCCGCGAGCAGGCCGCGGAGGACCAGTTCGTGACCTACGGGGAAGAACAGCGCGTTGGGACCTACGGGTATCCCAATGCAGGTCCTCTGCAGGCGGCATTGCCGGGAAATGCTGATCCTACGGGGGAAGCAGGAGCTCAGGCTGCGGCGCAAGGAACACAGCCAGCACATCTCGCAGCGCCAGCTGCGTGGATGACCCAACAGATACCGCCTCCGATACCGCAGCCTTCGCAGGCTGCGATGTCATCAGGAGTACCAGCTACGGCTGGATCTATTGACGTAAGCACGCTGGCGCAAGCGCTGTCGCTTGCCATGCCCAGGCCAGTACCGGGGAAATCTCTAGTAGAGAAGAACAGATTTCCGGTGTGGCACTATAAGACTGATCACTTCCGAGTATTTAAGAAGGAGGTAGAGAGCTGGGCAAAGATGGTGGGTGAGAGTAGCCTGCTAGTCAATGATCCGCTTGCTCAGAGCAGCCAGGCTCATGAGCAAGTCATGCACTGGTTGTTCACCACACTGCCAAAGGAGGATAGAGACTTCGTGGCAGACTGTAGTTTCGTCCATGAGGTCTGGTCGTTGCTGCATGCTAAGTATATGCCATCAGTGGAGGTAGAAATACAGAAGCTGTATCACCAGCTCAGCAGTACCCAGCAGGCTGGCAAGCCGCTGGAGAAGCATGTGAATGAGGTGGTGGGCATAGTAAACCAGATGAGAGGACTGGGTGAGACTGTGTCTGATCAGTTGTACAGATCACGGTTGCTGGCAGTAGACAAAGAGTACAGCCTGTTGCAGCCCATGCTGCAGGCCATGCCAGTGCAGCAGATAGTGTCTACGCTGTTGACACATGCCCAGACGAACAGCAAGCAGGGTCCGTCGCGATTCCCACGGGACGATCGCGGTGGACAACAGCGCCATGGGGGACGTGGGTACCGAGGTGGACGCTACGGTGGTCGCCAAGGTTCACCCCCACAGGTAGCAGCTGTGGGAGCAGGGGCAGCAGGGGGAGCAGAAAAGAGGAAATGCTTCAACTGTGATAAGCCTGGACATGTGCAAAAGGATTGTCCATTGCTCTCCGCAGAGGTCAAACAATTCCTGCAGAAGCAAGCAGCTGCAGGGCGAGGCCGTGGCAGAGGCCGCGGTGGCCCTCAGGTAGCTGTAGTTGACCTAGATAAGCTGCGAGCTGACTGTGCTGATGGGCCGTCTCCCAACATGCCGTACACTTTCCTAATAGATAGTGGCTGACCTGAAGATGCTGAAACCTACGGGGTAGCGCTTCAGTGTCATGGTTGCCACGTGGCTGAACAGAGAAGTGGCGATAGAGCACAGCACGGGGGCAAGGTGACGGAGAATGCCACCTATGCTGGAGAAGTGTGCATGCTGATCTAGCAGGGCAGATCAAGCCAGTAGGAATCGGGGGTATGAACTACATCCTGGTAGTGGTGGATGAGTACTCCCGGTATTCCCATGTGATTCCGCTGAAGTCCAAGAGTGGGGCTGCGGAAATGATATGCCTGCTGATTGAGCGAATCCGCACTCAGATCGTGTATGATAGAGAGGTTGGGGTGCGGAGGCTGCACACTGACCAGGGTGGTGAGTTCAGCTCTAACCAGCTGGCTCAGTACCTCGCGTGGCGTGGCATTGAGCACACGTACACTGCCACGGGCCAGCATGAGTCCAATGGAATGGTGGAAAGAAAGATCGGTGTGCTAAACAGGAGTGTGAGGGCAAGCCTGCTGCAAGCAGCTGTGCCTGCATTTCTGTGGCCAGAGGCGTATATGTGTGTGAACCATGCGCATAACCTGACGCCTAGCACAGCTCTAGAGGGTGTTAGGCGGAAGGAGGCCAAGCAGAAACTGGAGGAGAGACATGTGCAGACCAGTCGTGACCCGTGGTCAACGAATGAGGCTGTGAGAGCTGCACAGTTGCAGACGAGGAGGGCTCAGGCTCAGCAGATGAGTCTGCAGGCTCTGGCTGATGAGGGTATGGCCAGGGGCGATGGGAAGTTTGTCGCCCAGTGTGTGAAGAATGTTGATGTCAGACAGATTGTGCCATATCTGTTATGGTTCAGGAATGTGAGTGAGGACACGTTCCATCTGGTGGTGGCCCAGGTGAAGCCTTTCGGGTGTCCGATGTATGTATATGCCCGGAGAGAGGACTTCAGACACCTGGATGAGAGAGGAGTGCTCGGTTTCTACATGGGACCGGGTGCTGGTCCTCACATGGATAGAGCTTACGTGAAGCGAGGGAATGGGTGATGAGTTAACTATCAGCTGGGTTAGCACGGTAGACATGCTAGCTGATATGTTTACGAAAGTGTTGGCGGGACCAGCACTAGCAAAATTTAGAGATAGACTACAGCTTGCGGTAGTACAAGCCTAGTCTAGGGGGAGTGTCGTGATCCAGCCATGCACAGGACTACGGTGACCATGCATGGAGTGGATGCACGGTGCTGATCCGGAGTGGCTATGGGACGCCATGCACCGATGGCTTACCATATGCACGAGCAATGCATGCTAGATTGCGTGCTGCAGACAATGATTCTGATCGTATCCGTATGAGACGTTTGGTTGAACGCTTATATAGGCTCTACTGATCAAAGTGTAATCACTCTTCTCTGCTAAGTCTCACGTGCTATATTCCAAAGACTGAGAGCGCACTGTCACAGCGGAGGCCTGTACACCAGCCAGGTATGTGACAGCGCGACCCCCTGCGCACAGCTACACAGTGCTTAGATCCCACAGTGCCTTAGGGCTGCGGTCCACTGAATTACGCACTACGAACTCGCGGACTCTCAGGTCCCTGACCCTGATGTGCTTGGAGCGGTCACTAGAGATGGGGTTCACAGCTAGCAAATTGGCACTCTTGTTGTCACCCCACAGAGTTGGCTTCACAGCCGACAAACCCAAGATCAGTGCACAACTGCTTTGCCCACATCACCTCATTGGCTGCTGAGCTCATCGCAATAAGCTCTGCCTCAGTCGTATCACCAGCCACAATAGTCTGCCTCTTCGAACGCCAGAACACACAGTTCCCATGCATCCGGACTATCACTCCTGACACGCTCTTCAAGCAAGCACCATTGGCGAAGTCAGCATCCGTAAATGCTTCCAACACCTCACTTCCCTCGTTGGAGCCACTAAAGGTCAAGCCAAGATCTATGGTCCCTCGCAGGTATCTCAGTACATGCTGGACAGCAGCCCAATGACACTTCGCACTCCCAGCCATATGCCTGGCCAGGACATTGGCCGGAAAGGAAATATCAGGACGCGACACAGCAGCCACATACTGGATGCTTCCTACGGCTTGCATAAACCTCTTATGCTCTGCGACAGTAGCCTTCTCCTGGCTAGGATCATCCTTCAGACTAAACACTTTCTGCTTTGGTACCAACGGAGTTGGTGCCTTTCTGCACTCACTCATACTGAACCTTTCCAGCATGTCCCTGATGTTCTTTCTGTGCGTTATGGTGATAGTGCGAGCAAGCCGATCACGTATGACCTCCATACCCAGCACATATCCCAGCTCCCCCAGGTCACGACCCTCAAATGCCTCAAGGATCCTGCTGATGGCATCATCCATCTGCTCCTTACGACCGAAGATCAACAGATCATCGACCCATAAGAAAATAAGACATCGTCCTACTTTGCAAATAAACAGTGCAGGGTCACTGGCTGATCTCACAAAGCCCATTCTCAACAAGAGCTCTGCAAGCGCTTTATGCCACTCCCTGGCAGCTTGCTTCAGACCATACAACGCCTTTTTCAGACGCCACACCATACCAGACCCATCATCCAGTACAGGAGGTTGTGCCACATACACTTCCTCTTCCAGAACACCATTCAGGAAAGCACATTTAATGTCTATGTGTCTCGTCTCCAGATCCTCTACAGCACAGACAGACAACAGAGCCCTGAAGGTAGCATAACTGCCCACAGGTGCCCATGTCTCAAAGAAATCTACGCCCTCAACTTGCGTAAATCCCCTGGCTACATATCTAGCTTTGAATCGCTCAATCTCACCCTGTGCTCCTCGCTTAATCTTAAGTACCCACTTGCCTGTCACAGGCTTCACTCCTGCTGGGCACCTGACTAACTCGAACACATCATGTTCCCTTAAGGAGGTCAACTCATCAAGCATTGCTATGATCCACTGCTCACGATGGCAGCCTCTCATGGCTTGCTTCACCGTTGGATCGTCCAGCACAGCTTTGACCTTCTTCCTCGCAGCAGCTGCACACCGGGACTCACTGCGGCTAGCAGTCTTGCCACTGCTCGGAATCACCTCCTGCCCCGTCGTGTTCTCTGCATCAGGAGTCACACTGTCAGCCGTAGCAAACACTCCATCCGCCAGATCACCGACGTCACTCTCCATATGGACTACTGTGGAGCTCCCAGCATCATCATGCTCACGTGCATCATCCGGGGAAATGCGCTCAACAGCAGCATTCTCACTTTCATTCACTCCCACAGCATGGACAGCAGGTCTTAAGGTTTTGCGAATCAATTTGAAAGGTTTTGGAACCCATCGAACCCTCACCTCTTGTGGTGGATCCAGATGTTCTCCGCTGCCTCCTGCGGCACTTGGTGCTAACTCTCCCCCTGAGCCAGCTCCGCCTGCCTCTCTTCCACTAGGCACATGCCGTAGCTTGCCTTGCCCCTGACTATCAACACGCTGTGGCATATGCCGTGGCTCATCATGCTCCCAGCGTACTGCACGTCCTGACACCGCTGACCCTTGCCATCGGTTGTACATCCCGTGGTCTTCAGATTTCGCAGGTGGGGGTGGCTCACTCGGCGCCTTGCCCATCGACCGTTGGACTCGCTGCGGTGACCGCGAGCGCGATCGAGACCGAGATTCCGAGGGCTCAGATGCCCCTGAGAATGACTCAGCCGAGTCACTGGCAGCCTCTGGCTGTTCCTCCCCCTCAGACTCATCATTCTCACTACCCTGTGGCTCAATGCGGCAGCCACTCAAATCCAGCACAGCTCTATCCCGCGTAGGGATCACATCTCTCGGTCGCATCTCAGCATTGTGCGGACCGGATGGTTGCTGAACCGCATCATACTCCCAGTGTGGTACCCTGTTCACACAGTCCTCGGCCGTGTAAGCGCAACGCGCTGTCACCACTGCCTCACTGATCTCAGGCGTGTGCCACCGCTCATGCCTGGCTATCAGCTCAGAGCCTAAAACACGCGGTGAAAACGGCGGCTCACCCTCAGGCAACTCATCATCCGGCACATAGCGCCGATGCAACTGCCTGCCTGGTTCCCAGTGTGTGTGCCCCAGCGCTGGATGCTCCCCCTCAGCCCAATCCACATTTCTGCCCCTCTCTGGCATCATGTGATCACGACTGGCTGGTGGTCGCACTGCCCTAACACTAGTTGATCTCAACCATTTCTGCATGTTGGGCAAGAAACCAACGTCAGGTACTACACGAGTATGCTCATCGGGCATGATCTCGAATTCTCCCAGCTCGTAGTTCTCCAACATGACCGGATCCACCGTAGCTTGCTCCGACATGTGGAAACGTTTCGCGAACTCTCTCAGCAGAGCTGGTGGAGAAGCCGTATGCCTATACATACGCACTGCTCCCCCATTCCCTCGCTTCACGTAAGCTCTATCCATGTGAGGACCAGCACCCGGTCCCATGTAGAAACCGAGCACTCCTCTCTCATCCAGGTGTCTGAAGTCCTCTCTCCGAGCATATACATACATCGGACACCCGAAAGGCTTCACCTGGGCCACCACCAGATGGAACGTGTCCTCACTCACATTCCTGAACCATAACAGATATGGCACAATCTGTCTGACATCAACATTCTTCACACACTGGGCGACAAACTTCCCATCGCCCCTGGCCATACCCTCATCAGCCAGAGCCTGCAGACTCATCTGCTGAGCCTGAGCCCTCCTCGTCTGCAACTGTGCAGCTCTCACAGCCTCATTCGTTGACCACGGGTCACGACTGGTCTGCACATGCCTCTCCTCCAGTTTCTGCTTGGCCTCCTTCCGCCTAACACCCTCTAGAGCTGTGCTAGGCGTCAGGTTATGCGCATGGTTCACACACATATACGCCTCTGGCCACAGAAATGCAGGCACAGCTGCTTGCAGCAGGCTTGCCCTCACACTCCTGTTTAGCACACCGATCTTTCTCTCCACCATTCCATTGGACTCATGCTGGCCCGTGGCAGTGTACGTGTGCTCAATGCCACGCCACGCGAGGTACTGAGCCAGCTGGTTAGAGCTGAACTCACCACCCTGGTCAGTGTGCAGCCTCCGCACCCCAACCTCTCTATCATACACGATCTGAGTGCGGATTCGCTCAATCAGCAGGCATATCATTTCCGCAGCCCCACTCTTGGACTTCAGCGGAATCACATGGGAGTACCGGGAGTACTCATCCACCACTACCAGGATGTAGTTCATACCCCCGATTCCTACTGGCTTGATCTGCCCTGCTAGATCAGCATGCAACACTTCCCCAGCATAGGTGGCATTCTCCGTCACCTTGCCCCCGTGCTGTGCTCTATCGCCACTTCTCTGTTCAGCCACGTGGCAACCATGACACTGAAGCGCTACCCCCGTAGGTTTCAGCATCTTCAGGTCATACAGTTGTGGGTTGTCTCTCATCAACTGGAGTACCCGATTGCCAGCATGGTGAAAAGCGATATGCACTAGGAATGATGGATCAACCTGAAAGGAATAACCTTGTTCATTCGGTACACCGGTCACTGCAGCAACTTGCTGCTGCTCACGTACCCATTTCCCATTCCTATGAAACAAGTTATTCGCACTTGTCCAGGCTGCTCCTCTATCTACCGGTCGCATTTGCCATATCGGCCTGCCTTTCCCACAGAACCATGTCAGAGTAGGTTTTCCATCCTCATCCTCACCCTGCTCACAGTTCCTGTGGAACCCATAGCTCTGGTCATGAAACCCAGGCATCACTACCCGGTTTGCATGCTTGCCCGTATGCAAGTATATCTCAGACTTTTTCAACTCCTTTGTTGAAAGGATGTTGATAGGACTGGCCGGCACCCAGTAGACGTTGGTCAACTCTATGTCTACTGGTGTGATAGTGCCCTGTGCACTCACATACTCTCCCAGATTAGCTCTGATCGTGCCCACACCATACATGTCTAGCCTGCCCTGGTCAAGAGGCTGACACTGCGGCATATCTGGTGGCTTGATCTCGCAAAACATATCATAGTCAAAGCATATGTTTATGTCTGAGCCACTATCTATTAGGAAAGTGTACGGCATGTTTGGAGACGGCCCATCAGCACAGTCAGCTCGCAGCTTATCTAGGTCAACTACAGCTACCTGAGGGCCACCGCGGCCTCTGCCACGGCCTCGCCCTGCAGCTGCTTGCTTCTGCAGGAATTGTTTGACCTCTGCGGAGAGCAATGGACAATCCTTTTGCACATGTCCAGGCTTATCACAGTTGAAGCATTTCCTCTTTTCTGCTCCCCCTGCTGCCCCTGCTCCCACAGCTGCTACCTGTGGGGGTGAACCTTGGCGACCACCGTAGCGTCCACCTCGGTACCCACGTCCCCCATGGCGCTGTTGTCCACCGCGATCGTCCCGTGGGAATCGCGACGGACCCTGCTTGCTGTTCGTCTGGGCATGTGTCAACAGCGTAGACACTATCTGCTGCACTGGCATGGCCTGCAGCATGGGCTGCAACAGGCTGTACTCTTTGTCTACTGCCAGCAACCGTGATCTGTACAACTGATCAGACACAGTCTCACCCAGTCCTCTCATCTGGTTTACTATGCCCACCACCTCATTCACATGCTTCTCCAGCGGCTTGCCAGCCTGCTGGGTACTGCTGAGCTGGTGATACAGCTTCTGTATTTCTACCTCCACTGATGGCATATACTTAGCATGCAGCAACGACCAGACCTCATGGACGAAACTACAGTCTGCCACGAAGTCTCTATCCTCCTTTGGCAGTGTGGTGAACAACCAGTGCATGACTTGCTCATGAGCCTGGCTGCTCTGAGCAAGCGGATCATTGACTAGCAGGCTACTCTCACCCACCATCTTCGCCCAGCTCTCTACCTCCTTCTTAAATACTCGGAAGTGATCAGTGTTATAGTGCCACACCGGAAATCTGTTCTTCTCTACTAGAGATTTCCCCGGTACTGGCCTGGGCATGGCAAGCGACAGCGCTTGCGCTAGCGTGCTTACGTCAATTGATCCAGCCGTAGCTGGTACTCCTGATGACATCGCAGCCTGCGAAGGCTGCGGTATCGGAGGCGGTATCTGTTGGGTCATCCACGCAGCTGGCGCTGCGAGATGTGCTGACTGTGTTCCTTGCGCCGCAGCCTGAGCTCCTGCTTCCCCCGTAGGATCAGCATTTCCCGGCAATGCTGCCTGCAGAGGACCTGCATTGGGATACCCGTAGGTCCCAACGCGCTGTTCTTCCCCGTAGGTCACGAACTGGTCCTCCGCGGCCTGCTCGCGGCGCGCTGTGGAACGTGTGTGGTGGCGAGGACGAACTTCTTCTCCATCCTCGCCGTCAGAGCCAATAGATCCCTGGCGAGATGCCATTGGGACTTCTCGGCGTGGTGGCATCCTGCAACACGACCTTCGTGCGTCGCAGGACACGCAGACCCGTAGGCCTTTCTGCGAGACCAGTACCCTGACAGAATGCAGTCCAGCCGTAGCGTTATGCATCTGTGTACTTTAGTCTCTCTACGGACTCTACAGCTAAACGCTAGAGCGGTGTGAATCGCTCATCGGGACGCTCAGCCGTAGCCGTAGACCCCTGGACTCTATCGCAAGCATACAACCATCGCTAGAATACCCACAAACATCACCGATACCATGTCGTAATTCAGTGGACCGCAGCCCTAAGGCACTGTGGGATCTAAGCACTGTGTAGCTGTGCGCAGGGGGTCGCGCTGTCACATACCTGGCTGGTGTACAGGCCTCCGCTGTGACAGTGCGCTCTCAGTCTTTGGATTTATAGCACGTGAGACTTAGCAGAGAAGAGTGATTACACTTTGATCAGTAGAGCCTATATAAGCGTTCTACCAAACGTCTCATACGGATACGATCAGAATCATTGTCTGCGGCACGCAATCTAGCATGCATTGCTCGTGCATATGGTAAGCCATCGGTGCATGGCGTCCCATAGCCACTCCGGATCAGCACCGTGCATCCATGCATACATGGTCTCCGTAGTCCTGTGTATGCCACCATGCATGGTCTCCGTAGTCCTGTGCATGGCTGGATCACGACAGGTCGTGACCTGGGGGAGCTGGGATATGTGCTGGGCATGGAGGTCATACGTGATCGCGCTGCTCGCACTATCACCATCACACACAGAAAGAGCATCAGGGACATGCTAGAGAGATTCAGCATGAGTGAGTGCAGACGGGCGCCAACTCCTTTGGTGCCAAAGCAGAAAATGTTTAGCCTGAAGGAAGATCCTAGCCAGGAGAAGGCTACAGGCACAGAGCATAAGAGGTTTATGCAAGCCGTAGGAAGCATCCAGTATGTGGCAGTTGTGTCGCGTCCAGACATCGCGTTTCCGGCTAATGTCTTGGCCAGGCATATGGCTGGGAGTGCCAAATGTCATTGGAATGGTGTCCTTCACGTACTGAGATACCTGCGAGGGACCATAGACTTTGGCTTGACCTTTAGTGGCTCCAATGGGGGATGTGAGGTGTTGGCAGGACCAGCACTGGGAAAATTTCGAGATAGACTGCAGCTTGCGGTAGTACAAGCTTAGTCTAGGGGGAGTGTCGTGATCCAGCCATGCACAGGACTACGGTGACCATGCATGGTGGCATACACAGGACTACGGTGACCATGTGTGCCAGGATACACGGTGCTGATCCGGAGTGGCTATGGGGCAGCCATGCACCGATGGCTGACCATATGCACGAGCAATGCATGCAGATTGCGTGCCAGCAGACATTGATTCTGATCGTATCCGTATGAGTCGTTTAGAGAACGCTTATATAGGCTCTGTCGATCGTAGTGTAATCACTCTTTCTCTACTGTCCGAAGTCTCACGTGTCGTCGCCTCCAACGAAGATACAGTGCTGTCACCGGCAGATACCTAGACAGCAAGGTATGTGACAGTACCCTACCCCTGCGCATAGCTACGGCATGCTCAGGATCCCACAGGCCTTAGGCCGCGGTCCAATGGATTACAACACCTGAAACTGTAGTCGCGGAGCGCATACCGGCACCGGAGCTGGCGGTGTTGACAGCCGAGGTGTCCGGCAACACTACACCGAAACAGCCCGTATGATTGTCCAGCGCGAATGCCCAATCTTCGTCTTGTTCATACGGGATGCCGAATACTTCGGCGAAAATTTGATCAGCGGATTCTTCTCTAATGGTGGTACTGCCATAAACGCTGTAGCAATCACACGCCCGGCGCTGCAACAGTTTGTGGACGAAGGTTTTAGCAATGTTATTCAAATGATCTGCTATGGAAATGCCCTCTCTTTTGCGGACGGCTACGGTGAATGGCCCTCCAGGCGTGCTAACAAGAAGAGAGTGGAGGTCTCGGACACGCATAGCTCTAGTGGTGACGTACGTTTCTCGAATCGACAATGGGAAAAATTAGCGGTGTCGATTGACTGGCCAGGTTAAGCACAACGGCCGACATCGTTGTTTATGCGGGGCGCAGGTGTATTGTGGCAGGTGGCTGCAGGGGGAAACAGACAACACCAGAAACGCATTTTTTTTACTCTGTCCTCCCCGTCTCTCCAAAAGCAGAACACAGGCAGTCTTTATTTCGCATGGCATGAATGAAATGAATTTTTGTGAGCGAGTCAGTTGATACTGAATGGCACGAGAACAAGTTCTGGTTTGCACTAAAGGAAGCGTCGAAAATAAGATCACAACATTAACATGGACATCTGTTTGATATGCACGGATCTACGACATAGCTAATATCGAGCCGTTTACATCGGATTGTATGAGCAGCCGATCCGACGCTTATCCGAGGCCATATGGCCTCGGATATGTACAGTCTATTACAATTGCATATGTACAGTCTATTACAATTGTATAATTCATCAATTACTGACTACAGAAGTAGGAACTCGGACGGCTGTGCGGCCTGGACGAGCACCTGCAAGCGAGCCTCTACGGGGGGGTTGCCTACCCGCGACCTGCCCACATACAAGCCTTGGGGGGAGTGATGCGGCGCCGCTAGTGCCCTTCGCGCCCCGCCCTGAGGCCCCTATCGGGCGGCCGGAGGGGGAGGGCTGGTACGCCTTGCACTGTGGGGGGCGTGCGCCCCCGGGCTCTCATGTGCGGGGGGCCCGTGATGGAATGCTCCAGTGGGGCAGGATGGAGTGGGGGTGCTGCTGTAGGGGGGTCGGTGGTGGCTGGTGTTGCTGGGGTGGGCAGTAGTGCGGTGGTGGTTGTTGCTGTGCGCGGTTGTGGCGCGGGTGCCGTAGTGGAGGGGTGCGGGAGTGCGCGTGCGTGTGGGTGCGTGGGTGTGGTTGTGTCGGCTGTGTCGGTTCGTTGTGGCTTTTTCGCCTTGGAGAGCGATTGCTTTTTTGCTGGTGTCTACTTTCGGGGGTTTTGGCCGTCTACTTTCCTTCCGTTGCCCTCGCTGCCGGGCTATTGCGTTCATCTCCGTGTAACATACAAGCCTTGCCTACCGGCGCGTGGGCAATCCAGCAGGCTTGCAAGACATCAGCCCGCAAGCAGCCACATGTACGTGGCCACAGTACATGTATACATTTACAGACACAATATTAAGCATCTATGGTCCCAATGCATCACCTAAAAGCTAGATGCCTCCAGCATCCCAGCGTTGCCTTCCCTCCCCTTGCCCACCTTGCACTGCTGCCCACCCAATGCATGGGCAAGGCGATGAGCATCATTGACTCAAGCGGAGCCATAGCCTCAGTTTTCAATTTAACCATAATCCAAAGCATCTCGTACACATCACCGATCATATATAGCACAATTATAACACTCAAAAGCGCCATTTCAGATTTTTGGAGGTGATGGCCCACCATGTACTTGCCCACCTTGAGCTGCTGCCCACCCGGTGGATGGGCAACTACAACCCCAGCATCTCATCAGGACACTGAGAATGGTCTGAAAAGAGTATTTAATCATACTATACATATTAAAACCTCGAAATAACATGCTGGCACGTGTTTTCAAGCAATTCCGAGCTTTAATGAGTGAGATAGTGTCCTGCCCACCCTCGACCTGCCCACGCTGTCAACTTGCCCACCTGGGTGGGCAAATTCTCGGTATGCGCATGCCAGCGCTTCGTGGGCGTGCACACGTGCCGTGGCCGTTTGAAGCAGCCGCCGCGATAGCTTCTTGAATGAAAAACCGAACGAGCTAGCGCGGTCGTGGGCTGAGTGCCGGCCCCGCTGCAGACGCAACGCACAAGCAGCTTCGGCGGCCGTGGAACATATGTAGATACCTGTCACGTGGGGGTGGAAGAAGTATTGTAAGCGACGCGCTTCTGATGCACAGGCTCCACAGCCATCAGTTCGAACTGATGCGACAACGCGCAACGGTCGCCGCGTCGGCAAGTCTGGGGGTGCGTATGAACTCGCATGCGGCCGTTGTCGCGATCGCACCCCAGACACGTGGTATGCATGATCATGCATGAGCCAACGCTAGCTCGTGGTGCTGTTGTGTCGTCTCAGTGCCCACGTGAGCACGTGACAACTGCCAAGCTTGCAAAGCCTTGGGCAATGTCTTGGCGTTTGGATACGAAGGTGCTAGCTCGAAGGCTCTCGCTGAACCCTTATATCGCTGCCACTGGTAGTCTAGAACTTCTGATTGAATCAGAGCGCTGGCTCCGCGTTTCCGTTTAAATCAGCAGAGAGCTGCACTCGACCTCGGCGAGGCGGGTGTTTGTCAACCTGCGTGTGTCAGAATGCGCAACGCGCTTGACCTGAATTTCACACCGACTGGGCCTGGGCATGTCATGAACATCATGCCGGTTGGTGTGCCTGCCGTTGCAATTGCGGGGCTTCTGAGCCCTGCTCATGACGGCACCCGCCGATGTTCACGAACACCTCGATCTGGGTTTTGTGCAGTGATACGCAGGTGGGCAGACTAACTGGATGCGTTGATGACGAGGCCACAAACTTGTGCCACTAGCGCTAGCTCCACAGCCACGCGAAGATACTGACGCCGATCATGAGCACTCGAGTTGAGCACTCGAGATCGTGAGTTGACCAAATATACAGCGCGCACAGCATCCAAACGCCGCCCAGGCTTGCAGCCTATGGACATGGTTGTCATCTCGTTACACCATAGCTTAACTGCTTGGTAGCGCTGGCAGGCAGTCAACGCAGTGTCGACGACACGTGCCATGCATGCCACGAACGTGCATGTGGGCGCCCGGGGAATTCGTGACCAACAACTGTCGCTGCTGGAGACACGCGCAACCAGCCTGATGTGTGCAATGCAAAACGGGTAGCATGCTGTCTCGCACACAGTTGGCCTCGACTCTTTGTTGACCAATCTTTGTATCTCGAAGGCTGCGTGCGCTCAGCATTCGAGGAATTGCAGACAGCGATTTTCAGTGGTGCTAGCCTCTCTGAGCGCAATACTGACGATTTGCAGAGATGAGGAACACCGTTGGCTGTATGTTATCAGACTGAACAGACAAATTTGCTCTGCACACACTTGGTCTAAGGAGTTCACGACGACTCAGTCATGACGAGCCAATCGCTTTGATCACAGAGGCATCAGGCCGGCCGCTGAGCTATCAGGCATAGGCTCTTGCCGACTATCAGTATTGGAGGGCAGAACAAGAGAATTCGGACAGGCGCTCTGTTCGACAGCCATACGCGCGAGCAGCGACATTGCAGCGGTACAACGATGCGAGGTTCAAGCGTCCGCAACGTATCTGCATTGACATCTATCCTCTGCTGCATGTTTTATGAATTGGGTTGCGGAGTTGCTGCTGCGAGTGGACAACGACGACTTTCGATGAGTAGAGGCCCAGGGCAGGTGCGTTTGTTTCAACACGATTGCCGTGGCTCGTCTCAAGACAGAGCAGACATTCCGACGCGTCGTGAACGGCTTTTGCTGTTTGCTCTGTTTCTTTCTTTGCATACGCTGCTGTGCACATGCTGCAGCTCGGTCGTGCAAGTCCTGCCCATTTGATAAACGCACAGAAGCGCGCCTGGACTGTAGGACTTGAGCAGGCAACGCAGGCAACTGAATCAGCAAGACGATCTAGCTCAGATTTCCGGACCTGGCTCTTTGGAGCATGTGCTGGCTGTGACCTCGCCCGTCGAGCTGCAAGAAGCCATCGAGAATGGCGTTGCCCACATCGAGATTCAGTCACACATGGCCCTTTCAACGTTGCCTTTACGCCCGCTGCGACAGTCTGCACTTACAGCAGTCCTCGGCGGAGTACCTGGCACAGTTCTCTCGATCCAGGTATCGCATCCGCTCTGCAGCCAACTGAAATCCAAATCACCTGCGTCAACGTCTGCCCAGCACCTCTGAGCGCATCCACTTGCATGTTGAAATCCTCCAAGCCGGTTGCGACCTGTCAGGGCACACGTACGCGGTTGTCCACGCGGCATCGCGATCACACGCCTGCCTCCATCGCAGCCGGGGCAAACAATCGGCGTGAACATTGCAGTGCAACATGATAAACATGCAATCTTCCTCGCTCTGTCACATCTGCGTGCAAAGCTCCTGCCCATGCGCCCCCATGACCGGCCTAACCTAATAACCTTCCTGGCCTACGCCATCCAGATCCAGTGCTGCACCGGCACTGCAGGGAAACTGCACACAGCCACCCCCCGAAGCGCTCCTAGCCAGGGCAGGCCTGCTTCCAGACTCCCCAGACGCCGCTATTGCAGCCAAAATGCGGCCGCTGAAGCCCGGGCAGTGCCTGCTGCTGTCTGACGCCAACGTGCTGTACGCCCGGAATGGCAGGCTCTGGCTGAGCAATGTCTACATCCGCATGAGGACAACGGAGCGGACACGCACAGCCGCGCTGCACCCCTCTCTCATCTCTGTCACTGATGCACCGAGTGGCAGGCTCTACATGACAAATGTGACCCTGCAAGGCAGCTCCAACTTTCCTAGCACTGGCCTGTACATCACCTCTGCCGCCTACATCGCAGGTGCGCCTTCAGCATGCTTATCCATCACCTCACCTGCTGACTGCTCCTGAAAGCGGGCATTCTCAGTTCCCAAGCAATCGCGGCCCACCATGTCTGCTGAGCCAGTCCCCAGCAATCCTGCATTAGTGATGGCCAGCAGCAAACAGCACCACACATGCAGCAAGCTACACACACCGCTGCATGCCATGACATGTACCCGCGCCATGTCCTCTGCATGCGCCCCACACGTTGCAGCAGTGGCAGCAGAATCACCGGTGGCAGGCGTCCATGCGTGCGCACCCCTGCAGACAGCGAGTTTCTGAACCTCGGCATGAGCGCGGCGTCAGTGCGCGTGCTCGTCAAGGACGCCACCGCCTCCTTCGAGCGCTGCACCTTCACCAACAACTCCGTGCCCTCTCCAGCAGCCGGCGTCATCACCACGTCTCTGAACGCCGTCGCCGTGCGCCTCCAGGGCTGCCGCTTCGACAGCGGCCCAGCCGCGCCGCGGAGCCTCGTTGACGCGAACGGCTCCGCTATGTTCTTCAGCGACAAGACGCAAAACGTGTGGCGCACGGCGGGCGTCAGCCGCAGCGAGGCGGAGGCTGGTGATGCCGCAGATGTTACGCCGTCGCAGACGGAGCCCCTGGACGCGGTCCCGCGGACAGTGCTGTTCCTAGATGACACGGACTTGTGGCTCCAGGACGTGCAGCTGGTGTGCCCCTCCACTCTCAGGGTTCAACAGGCACAGTTGTTGTTTAAAAGAGGTCGCAATCCCGAGCCTGCTATGTGCTGCGCCGCAGCCGGTCATCGTGGGGGGCCGCCAACCGGTCTGTCCCGCATCCGCCGCACCTGACTCTGCATCTGTGCGGTCTTGCCTGGATGCAAGCGGTGCAGGCAGTCTGGGCAGGCAGACCTCTTGCACAGCCGATGAAGGCCACACTGTTGAGTCATGGTAGCCAACATGACGCTACCTAGATTACCTCTTATTGGTGAGGTAACCCCTTACATGCCCACAAACCCTGATCCCAAACTTCCCCTTTCTTGCGCCCCTGACACATTGCTTGGCCACACCGCTTGACTGTGATAGTAACCCTGGCCTGTATACTTGCCTGTACATGATTGCCAACCGAGGGCATCGCACGCATGTGCAGGCAGTGATCGGGATGCCTCGTGTGCACCCAGTGGACCCCGCCAACGAGGGGGGCCTCAGCGTGGGCGTGGTGGCAGCCATCATCACCGTGCTCCTCGTGCCGCTGCTGTGCCTCGTGCTGGGCATACTCCTCTGGGTGCGCCGCCGCAAGCGAATGGCCGCCGACGCTGCCTCTGCCGAGTACAAGCGTGTCAACGTGCGCTCCTCCCTCCTGCACTCAACCCATCTCGGCCGCGCTTACATGCTGCTCTCGTGCTACGACTCGCGTAGCGCCTGTCGGCTGCTGGCCCAATGCGCAGTTGCTTTAAAGTCGCTCGTGTCATGCCTGGGGTGGCACACTTGCCTGTGCTGCTACCGCAGTGGAGGCCAGAATGGCCACCCACTAGTATGCCTGGCAGGCATAGCCTATGTGGGTTCAGCTTAGCATGTGGTTGCTGCCCTGGGGTGCTGCTGAGATGGGCGGCCTTGTCGCAGGCGAATGGGTTCTCTTTCCATGGATCTGCGATCAGCAGTGCCCATGCAGCGAGCGCCAAGCACACCACGCCACGGAGCAGCGGCCATCCGTAGCGTGAACCGCGGAGTGCGTGGTTCAACTCGGGACTATGAAAGGTGTGGGGCATGCATGGCTGCTGTGAATTGTCGAACCGAATGCCAGACCGCTTGTCAGGCTATCATCGGCACCGTCTAGCCTACATCAACATGGCTGAATAATATCTCTCATCTAATACACCCAAGTGAGTCTGCATAGCCGGGCGTGCTCTGTCAGACGTGCACAGACCAAGAGACAGCACGTGCCTTGGGGTGTGGGTGTGCGCTGTGCTGAAGTGCTCTCCCTGATGCAGATAAAGACCGCTGCTTCCGACGCGCCTTGCCAGCACACCTGATGGGTTGCCGCCTTCAGCATCGAGCTTGCAGCGGTGCCTGCCAGCAGCCGGCAGCCGCGCCGGCAGCCGCACCGTAGCGGCATCGTGGGCATCCTTGGCTAGGCAGGGCGGCTGGCCGCTCGCGTAGACGCCGGCAGCGGGCCGGTGTTCGGGTGCAGCCAGAATCATAGGGGACAGGGATGGGTGGTGCCAACAGTGCCATCATGCACTTGTGGCACTACACAACTTTGTGGCCGGCACGCTGCTTTGTGCCAACAGTGCCATCGGGCACGATGCCGGCACAAAGTAGCGTCAACAGCAGCGCCATGCATGATGGCTGCACCGTTCAGCTGCTCACCCACGCCCCTCCATGTGCTCCCGCAAGTCGATGCCCCCTGGCCTCCCCCAGGCGCGGAACATGGGTGAATGATGATATGTTGCATTGAGGCCAATGCTGATCACGATCTGACAGAGGCAGGCCGGTGGAATGAAACTGGCTGCACTGGGGCAGCAGGGCGCAGCGGGTCTCCGCTGCGCCCTGCGTGGGCGGCAGGGACCCGGCTGCTTCCACACGCTTGGCCTCCCAATCTCATGCGACTGTCAGTACAATCCTGTGGCAAGCGCGGCAGAGGTCGTCTTGTGAGTGCGCAACGGTTGAGCCGTGGCGAAGGCACCTTTTCGCCATGAGTTGCACTCTTGAAACACTTGCATGGTGTTCTCACCCTGCAGTGTTGCTTTCCCCGCGAGCTGCAGGATCCCCGCATGGCAAGGAACGCAGTGTGAGCCGCCGCAGCGCTGCACTTCAGGCAGCGCTTACCTCACTTTGTAGGCTTTCGTTTTTGCTTGGTTGTCTGATGTGGGGGGGGGGGGGGGGGGGGGGGCGTCGTGATTTCATTTCATTTTGGAATTTGATGAGTGTGTCGTCCTTTCTATTCGAGGTGGATGTGTTGTTGCGGCTGCGTGCGGAGGCATGCCGGGCTGCGTGCTGTGCGTGCGCGTGATGCGAGGGCTCGCTGTTGCCCACGCAAATGCCGTCCGTGTACTAGCGCCAGCTCGGCAGGCCTCGCGTGCATGCATGCATATGCAGGATTTTCTGGTACCGTGGTGTGATCATATGGCTTGGGGTGTGCCTGTCCGGCACCATTATGCTAGCCCGGCACTAAAGAATCATGGCCATGCATGGGACGGTCTTGGATATTTGAGAGTGGCAGCGAAGGGGCAGCCCTGATCTGATTGATGTGCACATGCTGTCTAGCTGCGGGTCGACTTGCGGCCATGTGGGCATGGCTGCCTCCCATGCGCTACATGGAGCATGTCATGCTACCCACTCATAGCGTGTGCTGTTATTGGTGGGATAAAGCAGTGGGATGCTGTGGAGCAGGCTTGTAGGTGCGAGGGCTGTGGACTGCCCCTGTCCACAGGCGGGCTTGGAGAGAGCCCCCTCAGCCCAGTGGCCACGCTTGGAGAGAGCCCCATCAGCCGAGTAGCCATGAATAAGGGAATATGCGTGTGGAACAGTTTTGCTGCCAGCCGTGCCGAGAGGAATGCGTGAAAGAGGCCTGGCTAGATCGAGGTGCTGCTTACTCACTGCGGATTGTAATAATGGATTCTGAATGAGCAGGCTTCGCCAGGCTTGTGCAAGTCGGTCACCTTTGACCGGTGCAGCCGCTGGTCCGCATTGTAACAGTCTTTGCACAGTGTGCTGTTCTTTGCAGCGAACGCGCTGCTGATTGCCGCAAGTTGCTGCAGATTGGGTGGTCAGACTGTGTTGGCTGCGACAATTTGATTGTGCAATGGTGGCACGCAGACTACGAGATGCCTGGCAGGACGCGGATCGTCCTGCAGAGTGTACTCTTACATGTACTCTTATATCGAGGGGCTTCGAGCCTGTGCAGCAAGCGAATGTACAACTAGATTCTAGACTCACATGCTACCCAGCAGATGCGAGCCGGCCAGGCGATCACCTGGCACGTGCGCATCCGTGAGCTGTGCTACCCTGGACATGGCCTTTCTGATCACAAACCCGATTCCTTTCACTGTCGCTGCACTGACCTCCCGCAATGAATTCTCAATCCAGCGAGCCTTTTCTCGCTTGTTGAATGGCCCAACCAACGACACTGCCATCGTGTTGAGGTACTGCATGGCACGCGACCCTAGTCTGCCATATGTCTCGTGCACAACCGGCACCACCTTGTACGATCCCTGCATACTCTCTTTGTACTTGTTAAGTTCGAACTTTTCGCGAACTTTGGCCGCGTGCCCCTTTGCCCGCGGTGCTTTCCCCACCACAGCTGGCTAGCCATCCCAGATGGGTGGATGAAGCTGACATCTAGCACATACACATCTACGTTCGAACCATTTGCAAGGATGTCCCCCCTACTGTCGTCCCTGTAGCGTCTGTCTAGGCTGCGCATCACAGGCTCAATTGATGTGGACACCCCTGCCGCTCTTACTCGACGGCGCCAAGCCGTAATGGCAATGTTGTGGCGCAACGTCAAGCAGTCGGCATTGTGTCGACATGTCATGGCGTGATCTACGTCGCCGGGCTTCACTCGAGCATTGCAATCACATATAACTTCCCCATCTACTGGCGGAAGGGGGGAAAGGCCGCCCCTGAAACGCATCCCATGCACAAAATTCCCATCATTCAGATTCAGCATGCGGTTGGTTGGGAGGAAATCCGTGAACAGTGAGGCAACATGACAGGCGCAGCTGCGCATGCGCGCAAGGTCTTTTGCACCACCAGGGGTGCTGCCCAGCTGTTGCAGCAGCGCGTCGTGCCGTGTCTGCGCTACTGCCCTGGTCACTTTTCTGCTCATACCGGGGAGGCCAGTGGCGATGAAGACATTGTCGAGCTCCTCTGGGCCCCAGTCCGCCTCCGGCGGCATCGCCGCACACAGCGCTGTCCATTTTTCTTGTAGGCCTTTGGCAACGTCGCCGTCGGCGAATGGGCGGAAGTCGGGGGGGCCATTGCGTATAGCGTCATGCGCCAGCGCGGCGCTGGACAGATCGGCTGCATCTGCCTCCGTGACGTCCATGAGGCCGAATCCGCGGAGCGGCGGAGCGGTAGGCGGAGTTGCTCCTCGGCGACGGCGGGCATCTGCGGGTGGTTCATGATCTCCCGCGCCGCCGCCATCACCCTGTCTTGCAGCTGCTGCACCACGTCTTTGACCGAGTCCCACGCGACGACGCGGACTAGGTGGGTGAGGGCAAGCTGCACAGAGCCGCGGAGCAGCAGGAACTTGTCCTGGGCAGGCAGGGGGAGAGAGAGGAGGCGATCAATCTTCGCACATGCGATTGTCGCGCGGCGATTCAGTAGTCCTTGACGTAGGGGGTGTGGCCGATGGGCGTGCCTGTGCAGGTGACGCCGTGTGGGCGCAGCGGCACGCCTGTGGCGTCGGCCATAGCCTGGGCCGCGTTGCAATCAATGATGTATGTGGCTGCACTCTTCTCGCGGCCGATGCGGAGGCCGATCGGGTGGGTGTGTTCCTCCAGGGTGGTGAAGGCCTTGATTATGGGTTTGCCGGTGCCGCGGATGCTGCAGTCATCGGCATAGGCAAGGAGGGCTGCGTCGGCGGGATCTGCGGTGGCTTGGGCGGCTTCGAGAGCCGGCTGCAGAGTCAGTGAGAAGAGGAGGCTGGCAAGGGGGTCGCCCTGTTTCACACCTCTGGTCGATGTGATCGGGGCTGTGCCTGGTGGGGCGCCTATGACATGGTGCTGGGTTGGTGCTGTGCTGGCCCATATTGCGTATGGGAGGAGCTGTGGGGCGCGCTGGTGGACTGCGTCAAGCATGGACTGGGTGTGGATGGAGTTGTATGCGTTCTTGAAGTCCACCGACAGGATGACGGTGTCGAGATTCCCAACGGCGGCAGACGAGAGCGCATGGCCCATGGTCTGAGCGCCGCCGGAGATACCGACACCAACCTGCAGTGGGGCAAGGCTGGGGCCCTTCGCTGCAGGCTCTGAGTGCACAGAGGCTGGCGATGCGGACCCAGACTTCTTGGACGGCGATGGGGCGGATGCCGCCGTCTAGCTTGCGGATGGGGACGAGTCTGGTGCTGAGGAGGGCTGTCACCTGCGGGAACTGGCCGCTGATGACTTGGTTGATGAGGTGGAGAATGGCGTCTCCGGCCTCGGTGCTGGCAGATGCGGCGGATCGATGAACACGAGAACACGAGATATCTGACGTGTTCGTACGTCCAGCCGCTCAGGCCGGGTGCGGAGGAGTTGGGAAGTTTGCCGAGGACACGTTGTAGGTCGTCCTCAGTGATGCTTGGTGCGGCTTTGTCGATGGGAGGTGGCTGGGCTGGTTCTCCTGGGTGGCGGAGGTCTTGGAGATTGGCGAGTTCTTCTGGTGTGGGCTGCTGGACGATGGATCCGGGGTTGAGGCATCCAGCTGCTCGGGAGAGGCTGTGCATGGTCAGCTTTGTGTGGATGCGGGCTGCTGTGCGCTGGTCGGATGTCTGCTTGGCTGGGTTAGTGCGGGGTTTCTTGCGGCGTTCTTCGTACTGGATGGGGTCCCTGCCTTCGCTGTGGGCGTGGATCTGTGCTGCTATGCGGCGTTCGAGTCCATTGTGGCTGTCGTCGGTCAGGATCTGGGCTGGGTGCCACAGCATGGCTGTGGTTGCAGCTGTGGCTGCGGCGTGGTCTGGGGCATCGGTCATTTTTGACATGTATGTATGAACACATTGCTTGCATGTATGAACAAGTCGCTGCAGAAGAGCCGGCTCGAGCCCCTGGTGTGCTGCCAAAAAAAAAGAACAGGGAAATCGGGTATCACGCCAAACCCACATGGGCATCGGCCACAGCATGTCATGCGTTCAGGCATATGTTCCTCATGATGCCTCAAGTCGCCACACAGCGCATACAGTGGCCGAGGAGACGTCCCAGCTCTGGGCGAGCCGGTGAAACTGTTCTGAGTAAGTATTGAGCCGTGCCGTGAGCAGCATTGGTGAGCAGAGTATGTGATCATTGCGATGTGTGGAGTGTGATCAGGCACCATGGCGCTGCTGCTTTTCAGCTTGTGCACAGTTCATGCTAGCAACAGTTCATGAGATTGAGCTTTGCCATTCTTAGCCTGCCTTCATGCTCTGCCACCTTGTGGAGTTTATCCTGTGCCGTTTCGCACGTCCAGAGTAAGTCAGGACACCAGTTGGGCCCAGCAGGCCGCACCGGTGCGCACCGCGCCACCATGCATGGTCATGCACCGGCTCCTGTCGAGACGCACACTCGCAGACACATTGCGAAGCCACCTGGCTCCAGGGTACGCATCTGGCGGACGATCAGCTGCGACAGCGCTGCCATCTGTATGCCGATGGTAAAGGCCTGAGTTGACCTCGTGTGGCGTCATTCCGACCAGGACCGCCTCGGAACACCGGTCCGTGCTCGTCAGGCGCTTGTGCAGCCACTCGAGCGATCTTGAATGCAGGTTCCGAGACAAATCCGCTGAGACGCTGTCAGCTTAGCGCGCCATCGCGAATCAGGCGTCGCCGTGACGTCTCGTATCGGCTTGCAGATTCATATTCTCTTGGGCTTCTACCGAGCAGCAGAATGCACTGTGCGTTATGCACAGCGCTGCGCGACCTGATCAGTCAATCATGTCCGAACGCAGTGGGTCAATAGTGAGGTAATGTTTGGATGTGGAAGCCTCCGCGCGCATTGCGAGCGCCCCGCGAATCGGGGAATATTCCTAGCGCGCTGCAACGTGTTATGAAAACTCGACATCTCTGATCTGGGGGTCCGCCGAAACAGGGTCGGTGTTGCTGACGCAGCTTCAGCGTGATAGACGGGCCGAAAGCAAGAAGAATTTATCAGGTTTTCAATATTGTAGCTTGCAATGTACCATTGCGCGACGGCCGTGCTGGCATTCGATGCGGAGGGCTCCGGAGCTGTGGCTGCTGCTGTGATTGTGCATTATGCATTGGACTTGGTCAGGCGTGTGCTCCAGAGCGAAGTGCTAGCTGGATAAGCATCAAACTTGACCACGCTCACAACACACCAGGTGAGTCTGTCATCTTGACAGTGTGAACCAAAATGCGCCGTGCCCCAGGCCGTGCACGGCCGTGGCATGAGATGGTACGGCACGTGGCGACTGCAGCGTGCATGATGGCTGCACTCTTGTACACGCCATGGTCCTCGCCGTCCGTACGACATAGGACTGGACGATGAACATGGGCCGCGTTGTCACCCAAGTCCACAATTTGCGGTCTGCTCAGCACATATTCTGTCCCTTATTTGAACAACGGCATCATGAACGGCAACGTGCCGTGAATACATGGCAGTGCGGCCAATGCAGTGCCATCCGCCTTGTTGAAAAATGTCAAGTAGCATCTGATACTGACGTTGTATTGCGATTGCGAGATAGACGTTGCGTGGCCGGAGTCATGTCCGCTGTCTCCGAATTCAACATCGACAAGACCCGACTAACTGAAGTCAGCCAGGAGAAAGACGTGAAGGGATGGAACGATCTAGGAGGCATCCAGGGGGTTGCATCTAAGCTTCAAGTCAATTTGAAGGAAGGTTTGTCCAGCGATGACGTAGAGCGACACCGAAGCGCATTCGGCGCCAACACTTTCAAAGAAGTCCCGCCCAGGTCGTTCTGGAGTATCCTATGGGAGACACTCAAAGACCCAACACTCATATTGCTGATGGCTGCCGCTACGATAAGTACGGCACTCGGTGCGGGGATCAAAGAAGAGAGAGAGGAGAACGCCTGGGTGGAAGGGGTCGCGATCTGGGCGGCTGTCATCCTTGTGTCCCTAGTAGGCAGTTTCAACGACTACCGAAAGGAGCTTCAATTTCGGACGTTGAATGCCCAGAAGGATTCCATCATGGTGAAGGTCCTCCGCGATGGCAAAGAAGCCGTGGTCGGCAACCACGAGCTAGTCGTTGGCGACGTCGTGCTGCTTGACACAGGAGACAAGGTTGTTGCCGATGGTGTCGAGATTGACGGCCACGGCCTGGTCATTGACGAAGCTTCCCTCACCGGCGAGTCCGACCCCATCAAGAAACTGCCTGACGGGGACTTCTGGTGTCGTTCGGGCACGCAGGTACGCACAGCGCCTTTGCCTGATTCAAACGCACAGATGTCAACTGGTTGCTGTTGTTGCTGTCGCTAGGCTTGATCGTGGACAAAGCGCAGCGTGGTGTTTTGTCAACGCGCAAATTGAAATTTAGGTAACTGATGGCGACGGCCGTATGCTCGTGACAGCAGTCGGAGTTGCCTCAGAATGGGGACTGATCATGGACAAGGTGACAGTGGAGGAGCAGGAGGAGACACCACTTCAGAAGAAGCTAGGTGCGCCATCTCCGCTGTGTAGTCTGATCAGCGACCCCCTCCTCGCGGCCTCGCTCAGTTCCAGCACTCACAGGCAATTGCCTGCTCCCCTGCACATTGATGTCAGTGCGCTCTGGCACAATGTCAAGGTCGGACTCTCGTGAAGGAGCATACGATTCGGTTGCTGCTAGCGCTTGGACAGCGTGCAGGTTGTTGTGTGTGCGCTCAGTCGGCGCATGCCTGACACTGTCAGCAGCAATCGCACACCAGGCACGCCAACTCCAGCTACAACTACGAGTGGCAATATCAACCTCCCGCTGGCTCTGCACGTGCCTGCTCTGCAGCGCTTGACAGCATGAAACAGATTCCAGTCCTATCCACGCGCACCACCCCGGTGTCCACGCAGTGCCATCAGCGACCTCTCAAGCCCCCGCCGGGCTACACAGCTCACCTGCATCACCAGCAACCGTCCCTCGAGCTGTCCCAGGGACGCCATGCCCCTGGGCGGCTGATGGCCTCACCGGATCCATGCCCCGCCCTGCCACAATGCAAACTCATTTGCTCGGCCATGCAGGCTTCGTGGCTGGAGCCATCGGCAAGGTCGGCTTCGCGGTCGCGTTGTGCGCTTTCATTATCATGTTGATCCGCTGGCTCGTGGCCAAGGGCGGATTCCCCGTCGATGAGATCAACAACAACGGGCCCATCCAGTTCTTCCTCTACGCCGTCACCATCATCGTCGTCGCCATCCCGGAGGGCCTGCCCCTCGCCGTCACCATCTCCCTCGCGTACTCGATGAAGAAGATGATGAAAGACAACAACTTTGTGCGCCACCTGGCTGCCTGCGAGACCATGGGCGGTGCCACCGCCATCTGCTCTGACAAAACAGGTGCCCGTCCGCCGCCTCACACACGCCGGTGCTGATGCAACGCACGCTGATGCAGGGTCGCGCGTGAGTCTCGCTTGCAACACCTGCTTGCAGCATCTGCTTTGGCAGTGCTGGAGTGGAGCAGCTCATGAGGACATTGTGCGTGTGTATGGCCCGCTACCTCCGTGGATTGGCGGGGCCCTGCGGGGAGAGACACCTGTGCCAGTCGCGAGTGGCTCCACAGGCGTCACCTGCCTGCATGGCGCTCATGCATGGCGCTCCTGTCAAGCCAATGTGTGGCAACCTAGCCGTTGCGTAGTTACCCGGGACTCGTCCCTTGCAGCCAGCGTGCTGGCCGTGGTCGCCCCGGATGCTGCTGCCTGCTGCGCTGCTGTGCGCTGCGCCGGGGGTCGCCACTGGCGCAGCAGACTTGTGTCAGCAGCCGCCTCCGTGCGTGCAGGCACGCTGACTCAGAACCGCATGACCGTCGTGGAGGGCTGGTTCAGCGGCAAGAAGTACAGCTCGCCACCGCGCAAGGACCGGCTGCCGGGGGCCGTGCTGCAGGAGCTGGTCAACAACATCTGCCTCAACAGCAAGGCCTTCTACATCGAGGAGGCGGGCAAGAAGACGGACTTTGTGGGCAACCGCACCGAGTGTGCTCTGCTCATGCTGTGCCAGAACGACTGGTCGACGCCGTATGAGGACGTGCGTAAGCAACACGAGGACGCGGTGAAGAACGTGCGTGCCCGCGCCGCTGCTGCTGCTGCCGCTGCTCTTGCCTTTGTGCCGTGCTGTGCTGCGTGCTGTGAAGCCGGTGCCGGCAGCGTGCCTCCAGCGCGGAAGCTGCTAGCGATGGCGCAGAGCAGGTATGCACGCTGCCGCGCAGCGCCCGCCCTGGCAGCGTGGACGCAGGTGGCCGCGACGGCTCACCGAAGAGTGGTTGGCACTGCCGCTGCGCCTGTGCAGACAGTCGGCTTGAGCCTGTGGCCGTGCTGTCACATGCCCGGTACAAACTCCCCGCATCGGCCAGCAGCAGTGGCGCCCAACATTGTCCAGTGGCCGCGGCTGCACGTGGGATCACACATGGCCAGCGGTTATATCGGGTCATTGTGGCTCGGCAGCCAGAGCGTGTTGATGCTTGCTGCTGGCTGATTGCTGGGGTTCAGTTGCTTGCTCGCCTGTTGTTGCCCTCGCTGCCGGGGGCTCTTGCGTTGACCTATGTGTACAACTCACACAGCACGCGGGTGCCGTACACCTGCATGGTCTTGACCTACGTGTGACACAGGGTGTACGGCAGGTGGGTGCGTGCAGGTGTACGGCTTCACGTCGGCGAAGAAGATGGCGTCGGTGCTCGTCGACCGCGGCAACGGCACGCTGCGGCTCTACAACAAGGGCGCCTCCGAGTGGGTGCTCGACGTGTGCACGCACATGCATGACGCCGACGGCTCCGTCGTGCCGTTCACGGCGGAGCGCAAGGCCGAGCTGCTCGGCACCGTCACCGAGATGGCCTCCCGCGGCCTCCGCACCCTCGTGCGCCCCCTCCCCTCCCCTGTCGCTCGGGGCCATGACGCTGCAGCACACCTCCAGAGGCGCAGCTCCACAGGTCACATCGCCATCCATCAACACCCGAGGCTGCCGCGGTGACAACAGCTGTGGATCTGTCAGCACCAGCGTCTGTCGACACGAGCTCGCCACAGGTCGCCTGGGTTGCCGTCACCTGCGGCACCGCACTGCCGTCATCTGCCCGCAGGAGCGCATGTGGCGCTGCGTGCTGCGGCGCAGTGCTGGCACATCGGCCGCATGGGACATGTGGCGTTGGCAGCTGGGTTGGCAGCTGGGTTTGCTGATGCGGCTGGGTGCTGCGCGCGCTGGGGCACGGCACATGTGCTGCGCATGCTGCACCACGCTCGCCAGTTCTATGCACGCGCTGTGGCACGAGCCCCGCAGGGCACCTGTGTGTGCCCCTGATGTCCACGGGGCCGCTGAACCGGTGCTCCAACCCCATGCGAGCGACCGAGCCATCATGCCTGCTGCGCGTGCGACACGCCGCGTGCATGCATGACCGGCGGGGCTGTGTGCTACAGGCGCTGGGGTACGCCGACTTCCCGGAGCACGCGCCGCAGCGGCCGGCGGACTTCTTCGAGACGCCGCCGGACCGCGACCTCACGCTGTGCTGCATCGTGGGCATCAAGGACCCCGTGCGGCCGGAGGTGCCGGGCGCGGTGCGCACCTGCGTCCGCGCCGGCATCTCCGTGCGCATGGTCACCGGCGACAACATTCACACCGCGAAGCATATCGCGCGCGAGTGCGGCATCCTCAATGACTCCGGCTACGCCATCGAGGGCCCCACCTTCCGCAACACCCCCCGCGACGAGATGATGCGCAAGCTCCCTACCCTCCAGGTGCTTCCCCCCCTCCCTCGCCTGTTCCTACAAACACAGCGATGCGCTCTGTTATCGTCATGCATCGGTGCTATCTGTGCACCACATGCTCGCGTGCCCTGTGAGATGGCTCATCGATGGTTTGTTGGGACCCAGGTGCGGTAAATGACAGAGGATGTTCGCGTGGACCAAGTATGTATTTGAGTTGATGCACAAGATTGATGTGTGCGCGGTGGGCCGCAGGTGATGGCGCGGTCGTCGCCGACAGACAAGCACACGCTGGTCAACATGCTGCGCGAGCTGGGCGAGGTCGTGGCCGTCACCGGCGACGGCACCAACGACGCGCCCGCTCTCAAGGAGTCCGACGTCGGTCTCGCCATGGGCATCGCCGGTGCGCCCCCACTCCACGTTCCGTACCACGATGCAGTGCTTTTCCGTACTGCCGCGCAGTCCCGTTCCGTATCACCACACATTGTCGTCCATCCGGCCTATGATTGCTGCCTATGAAATGCTGTGCGTGACCCAGCGTGTAGCATATCACATATACGTTCCAATGCAGAGGTACTCTGTGCTGAGGCCCCTCGTTCTGCTGCGCGTCCTCGCACCCCTGCATCAGTTACAATACAGGCACCACTGCACATCACTTGACTGCCATTTGTTGCCACACGTTCTCAACCGTGCTGTTTAGGATAACCCTCTCCCATAGCACGAAACCACAAGACGCACCTGCCGTTCGGGGCAGCATCAGCAGCACCATCGTGACAGCGAAGGAGCGTTGTCCAGCGATTGATGATCTCTTCTATCGTCCACACGGGCCGGCAACCTTGTCATGCGGTGCAGAGGCGGCGGCGGCGGAATTGCTAGCTTAGAGGCCCCGGGGGCCCATGCTTACACTCCAGCATGCTTACACATCTGCTTACACATCTCCACATGGACAGGCACTCACCAGCGCGACAGGCACTGTCAGCTGGCGGTGAGTGGGGCGCGCGCGCATGCAGCCATGCTGTTGTACCGGTCGAACACTCACAGGCGTGCGCGCGCGCGTGCAGGCACGGAGGTGGCGAAGGAGGCGGCCGACATCGTCATCCTCGACGACAACTTCAAGTCGATCGTGCTGGCCGTGCTGTGGGGCCGCTCCGTGTTCAATAACATCCGCAAGTTCCTGCAGTTCCAGCTGACGATCAACATCGTCGCGCTCATTGTCGCCTTTATTGGCGCCTTTGTCTCCAAGGAGCCCCTCAACGTGCTGCAGCTGCTGTGGGTCAACCTCATCATGGACACCCTCGCCGCGCTCGCCCTCGCGACCGAGGACCCCCACATCAGCCTGCTCAACCACAAGCCGCACGGCCGCGAGGCGCCGCTCATCAGCGCCACGATGTGGAAGCACATGTTTGTGCAGGTGCGCCCCCCCACCCTCAAAAAAAGGAACAAAAATTAAAGAGAAATTAGGGTATCACACCAGACCCAATCGGGCATCGGCCACAGCACCCCCACGGAGAGGGGCGGGGCAATTCGCTCGGCCTCACCCTGCCATGCCGCCGGCGCGTGTGCAGCCCGTCCACCCGTCGCACACGGCCGAGGCTCCGCGTGCTTCTGGATTGGCTGCGGATGAATGCGTGTTGCTGGGAGCGCGCGGGGGGTGTTGTGCTGGCAGCATGCATGTGCCAGCAGGGCCTGCTGTGCTGCGTGCTGTGATGACTGGCGGGTGCTGCTGCAGTCGGCGTACCAGGTGACATGGATGCTGCTGATCCTGTTTGGCGTGCCGGAGATTTTTGACCGGTACAACATCCGAAACAAGTGCGAGGCGTTCAACGCGGGCCGCGGGCTGGTGTCTGATAAGACGCCCTTCTGCGAGCACGAGGACGTCACCGAGCTCATGGGCAGCGCGGGCGTCGCGATGGACGCTCTGTGCCGCACGATGTTCCCCGTTGGCGCCGACGGCTGCCCCGACCTGGGTGCGCCGAATCTCGAGAGCGCGCAGACATGGGTGTTGCCCAGAGGCCTCACGTGCGCGGCCAACGCGACGGTCAGCTGTGATGACGTCCTCAGGGACGGTGAGGCGGTGCGCCCCCACCCTGACCCCCCCCCCCCCACCCCCCACGTACCACCTCTGCACGTACATTCTGGCGCAGCGTGCATGGAACTGTTTGTCTAGCAGTACTGGCTGGCGCGCTGTAGCGGGGAACATCCCCCACAGACGAGCACCCTGTCTGGCTTCCGCCTGTGTGCTGTGCGGTGTGCTATGATGGCTTTGGCACAGGTGCCCGCACAGCGATCGATGGATGGACCGCCTGTCATAGCATGCTGTCCCGCACAGGGTCACGCACGTCGTTGCCGCACACATCGGCTGCCGCCACTGTTCCCATGGCGTGTCTGCGCTGGTGCCCCTGCATGCATGTGCCGATGCTGCCGCCACTGTTCCCATGGCGTGTCTGCGCTGGTGCCCCTGCATGCATGTGCCGATGCTGCCGCCACTGTTCCCATGGCGTGTCTGCGCTGGTGCCCCTGCATGCATGTGCCGATGCTGCCGCCACTGTTCCCATGGCGTGTCTGCGCTGGTGCCCCTGCATGCATGTGCCGATGCTGCCGCCACTGTTCCCATGGCGTGTCTGCGCTGGTGCCCCTGCATGCATGTGACGATGCTGCCGCCACTGTTCCCATGGCGTGTCTGCGCTGGTGCCCCTGCATGCATGTGACGATGCTGCCGCCACTGTTCCCATGGCGTGTCTGCGCTGGTGCCCCTGCATGCATGTGCCGATGCTGCCGGCGTCTGTACACGCGCACAGCACGTGCCGCGGCTGACGGCTCAGCGTGCGTCATCAGGCGGCGCCGCCGTGCAGATCTGGGATGCGTGGGACGGCCCGCGCGCGTTCTACCACGACGTGAAGGAGGAGGACGAGACGCTGAGCAAGTCGCTGCTTTTCAATTCCTTCATCTTCATGCAAGTCTTCAACGAGATCAACTCGCGCAAAATCCTCGACGAGTACAACATCTTTGCCGGCATCCATCACAGCCCCGTCTTCCTCGGCGTCCTCGCCGTCACAGTCCTCCTCCAGATCATCATCGTGCAGACCCCCGTCTCCGCCATCTTCCACGTCCACCCCCTCAACGGTCCGCACCCCTGCTCCGCCGCGTGTGCTGCCGCCCTGCCTGGTGCATCTGAGTTCTGCACTCACATCCCGGCACACGTGTTGTTGTGCGATGGCAGCGGTTGCAAAATCCAAGCCGCTGCATATCAAGCTCCTGCATGCCGTCAGTTGAGTCAGCATCACGTGGCAGCTGCAGTCACGCGCTCCGGGTTTTCTGTTCTGTGCTTGTCTGTGCTTGTCGGCATGTGGGAGCGCAGCCGGGAGGGCCCGTGGCTGAGGTCAGCCGGTGCATCCTCTGGTAGCGCCGACACGAATCTGCTGAGCAGCTCCGAGGGAACTGGCCTGGCTGACGTGGCTGCGCAGCCGTGTGCAGCCGTGTGCAGCTCTCACAGCGGCTTTGCACGCTCGTGGCTGTGAATGAGCCGGCAGGCGTTTGCGAATCGCCAGTCTGGCATGCCGCGGAGCCGTGCCGGTGGCGGGCGGGGGCGCTGTGCGAGCTGTCACGATGTGAGCGGCATCTGATGTGAGCGGCACTTGCAGGCACAGAGTGGGCGGTGTCGATACTGATCGGTCTCGGCGTCATCCCGCTGTCGCTGCTGACGCGCTTCATCTCGCGCGCAGGGCTCGGCATCAACGTGCCTGCCGAAGGGGCGGACCGCGTGGACATGGACATTGGGTATGGCGCCGTCGTGGACGCGGATGCGGAGGCGCGGCGGTCTGACGGTGACGACCACCTCAAGAGCAGCGCCCTTGCGAGCAGCACCGGCAAGGCCGACAGCGACGGCAAGGTGGACAGCGCCGGCAAGCATGTGGCGTGAGACGGCGGCCCGCGCTGGCGCTGCTAGGCGCGCATGCGGGCGGGGGCCTGCAGCGCGACGAACCGTGCGGGGGTTGCTGGCGGGGTGGGCGCGTGGGCTGTGTGTTTTGGAGCTTGTGGACGCTGTGCTTTCGTGTGAGCACAGCGGAGTTGGGAGGTCGATATCACATATATTGATGGACTGCCGGAAGTGCTGCCGCGTCGGTGAGGCTGCACGTGGCGAGTCGCCGGGCGGCAGCATGGATGGTGGTGAATGGCTCGGCCGCTCCAAGGAGAAGTGCATGGGCAAGGATGACGGCTCCGTGTTGGCGGTTGACCAGCGGTCGGAACTATGTGTGCTGTGTGGACGGTGAGTGGCATGCTGAGGCATTCCCGTGCGTGGGTGCACATGGTGCAAAGGTAGGGTGCAGAAAGGGGGGTTGTAGCTCGCGGTAGTTGCTTGCGTGTACTTCGCGCGCACGTCGCACAAGACGGTCCGGGTGCCAATTCACATGTGGTGTTGCGATGGATCCAGCTCTACGCGCTGACGTTGTGGCAGGTGATGTGGAGTCTGATGAGGGCTTGAGTGCCAAAATCCAGGGCATCTGCTTTTCAAGGGCGGTCGAGGGTTCCGCATGGCCTCAGCTTGTAACCCCCCACCACATTGTCAATATAACCGGCTGCTCTGGTAGCTTGTGCTGAATGGCTGCTGTGACTAACTTATATCTATTAGCCATCCCAGGTGGTTGGTGCAAGCATGTGATTCAACTGAGTGCATCCGAGAGCTGCTGCAAGTAGATTTACTAGTAGATTTCGTCACACTTAATTTCGGTCCATGCGCAAGACAGAAAACATTGGAATGAGTATGTGTGGCATGGCCATTGCGCTAGACAGTGTGCCAGCGCGCTCCCACAAGATCGTCCTCATGAGGTTTGGTGATCGCGTGACGCGATGAGCATTGCTCGGGGTTTTTATTTCAGCGTGACGTGAAATTCTCAAGCAATATGATTCAGTGCGGTAATCGCCTATGCATAAATGCACTTGGTCGAGTGCCTCTTTGGAGCATGGGAGCTGCAAACCCCTGCAGCACCTGGTTGACTTTCAGAGAGCGCGTTGTCCGAGTCAGGGCATCAAGTATTGCTTCGCTTCATGGTCTGATGGCGATGTAAAACGTTCGAATGCTCCGAACTGCCACCGCATTTCAAAAGCCCCACATGTGTTTTAAACTGTTACCATGTGCCTTTGTTTTCATGCAAAACGCCACTGCTGCGTGGCCATTGTTCGTGTCGCTCCGACGATGTCAGTGCCGCGGAATACATCGCCAACCTCGGCTGAACTAGACAGCTGTCCGCAACAGAGGTAATCACATCCGCACTATAACCATGCATATCAGTTCTCTGCGGAAGATCTGTCGCCGATGCTGCGTCGAGTCAGTGGCTGTGATCTCCATCGTTCCACATCCACTTATCACCATGCGTGAACCTAACGAGATCGTCGCCAAGCTAAACAAGCGTACCGCTCCAGCGCGCTACCGTTGTCACACATGAGCAGAGGCGAAGGGTATGCATCACAAAGGTTCACTTTGAACTTCAATCTTGCGTTTCTGAGGTCGCCTGCGAGTCATGGGCCCCACTCAGTGGGCGCGGTTGCTCGTGACTTGTGGAAACGGTGAAGGAGGCAAATTAGGACTGACGTCGTTGAGTTCGACATCACTCTTTACTCTGTGCCGTGGTTTGCTAGACGTGCAGGTGGCTGGCGTGTCCTGTGGTAATGGCCACACAGCTGCAGTGACCCGGTGCGGTACAGTATTCACGTTCGGCCAGAATGAAGCTCACCAACTAGGCCATAGTAGGGACCTAACAGAAGCACTAGCACCTCGTGAAGTTGACATTGAGGAGAGAATTGCATCTGTAAGCGCCGGCGGAGCCTTCACATTGGCATTGTCTGAGGCTGGAGTGCTCTATGGTGCGTACATGCTAGTTGTGTTTGGGCGGCGCTTTGCACGTCAGAGGTTGGCAACAACACGACTCTGCGCAATCGTGCTTTGATCATCTTGCGTGCTCCATTCAGGGTGGGGGGACAACCGATTTGGCCAGGTTGGCTCGGGTGACAAGAGCAGAGTGGTGACTTGGCCAACGAAGATTCCGGATATCCCTCGGATTATCAGCGTGGCAGCTGGAGCAAATCACGCTCTCGCAGTCTCAGACGAGGGGGAAGTGATAGTTTGGGGATCAAATGGATCCGGTCAGCTGGGCATGGAGCGCACAGGCATGTTCCCACAATCAGCTCAACCACATGTAGCACTGTTTGCAAAACTGCCACAACGCCGAATCATGTAACACACCAGCACTCTCAGTCACTCACAGTATCTAGCTGATAAGAAAACAGCAGCATGTGCTGGCTTCTGATTGAAGCAGTGCCGGTCAGCTATCTGGCACCAAGAGGGGCACAGAGTGTTGCGGCACGCCAACACAAGACCCCAGGACGATCACAGCCGTGGGGCAATGCGGGGCAAAGTCTCCCTCAAATAGTGCACTAGGCTGGTGCCTGAAGCTTCATGAAGCGCGGCATCTGCTGTCTGCATGCATGCATCAGGCTGTCAGTGTGGGAACGCTGCAGGTGTGCTGTCCTGGTTTCAGCAGCCCATGCTCCGGACGCCCCGCATCAACCGCCACCTGCTGCCCGCACACACCGGCAGCGCCGCAACGGCAGTCGCAGCAGGCAGCGGCCACTCCCTGGTGGCCACGAAGGAGGGTGGCATGTTTGGCCTGGGGTCGAACAAGTGGTGGCAGCTGGGCGTTCCGCGGACGGACAACTTTGCCCTCCCTCAACCGGTGTGCCATACTCCTCACGCTCCTGTATGACCCAGCCCCACTTTTCCTCACCAGTATTTGCAACAATCAAACGGCTCTCGTGTGGCCGTCTGCAAGGCCCTCGCAGTCTGCGGGTCGCTGCACTCTCCACAACCGCTGGCCAGCTATGCCGAGTAAGGAAGAATCAGCCATGGCTAGCCATCTCACCGTCACCGCCACAGAGGCAACAGTGTGGGCCTGGCGAGAGGGGGCCCAAGTGTTCCAGCATGGCTCCACGTCACAGTGGCCTGAGGCAGCCCGGGCGCACATGCCGCATACCCCACCCGCCACTTGTCACTTGTGATCGCCGTGCTTGTGTGTTCACCGGTGCATTCGCAAGCCACATGGCGCAAGCGGATGCCCTGCACACCACGCACAGCACACAGCACCCGCAGCTGCTCCTACCCTGCTGCACAGCCCAGCGTCACCGTGCTGCCCCACAACGCGCACAGCTGCTCCCACGCACTCTGCCTGAAGCACGTCTCTGTTTTCGGTCTCTGAAGTCCAATGGTTATGTGCACCGCTATGCGCCACACGCCACTGCACCGCATGCCACTGCATATCTTCGCATCATTGTTCGTGTACAGCACTGCCACCTGCGGGGGCCGCTGTGGTGTGATTCCGCACATGCTGCAAGCAGCGCTGCCATGACCACACATTCCCACACAAGCATCCGGCCCCGCACGCACAGGTGCCCGGCTCGTCCACGTTCCGCACACCGGCCTGCGGCGTGACCGCGTCCGCTGCGCTCGACGCCACCGGTAGCCTGCACCTCTGGGGCACCGACACCGCCTTCCACGGCGTCCTCACAGAGGAGCTCGGCCAGCAGCTGCGGCAGCCGACCCCCTTGCCCGCCGGATCCTTCCGCACCCTCGCCATGGGCTTTGCCGCCGCGGCCGCCGTCACCCGGCACGGCCGCCTCGCGACGTGGGGCTGGTCGGGGTACGCACAGGAGGTGCGCTGCGTGCTAGGCATGCTGTGCTAGGCATGCTGTGCTAGGCATGCTGTGCTAGGCATGCTGTGCTAGGCATGCTGTGCTAGGCATGCTGTGCTTGCTGGTGCTGTGCATGATGGCCAGCTGTTTTTGTGTTGTGATTGACGCTGGTAGGTGGTGTATGTCAAGGTAGGTGCACCTCCGTTGCGCAGTGGTTCGGGTTGGGCCTCAGCTTTGGCTGCAGTTCTAGTATGATGTTTTTGGTGAGACGTCCAGTCCGTACTGCACGCGCGTGGCGGCTTTGTGTTGGCGGTGTGCGTTCTGCATGAGTAGGTGCAGGGCCATTTGAATGGCATGGTGGTGCAGAGCTATGAGTGACACTGCCTCGCTGTTGCAATGCATGGCGAAAGCGAGTTGGGCCTGGCTAGCCACAGCATGCGCGTGCTTTGAAAGCTTTTTGTCGTTGAATTCATGGCAGAACTCTTGAATCGTGCTGGTTCAGTAAGACGGCAGAGCAAGACAGCGCAAGACGGCCGCGCGCGGCAGCATCCCAGTACATCACAGAGCTTACAGGTGGTCTGCGCACGGAGCTGGTGTGAGTGGTGCGGGAGTTGTTGGCTGCGGATAACCACGTGTACGACAGCGTTGTGGGTGCAGGGGACGTGGCTGGAGAGGGCCCACGGTGTCAGCGATGATGGCTCTCAGTTAGGCCACGGCACGGTGGGCAACGCCAAGAGACCGACAATCGTGCAAAGCATGGACTTTGCGTCAGCGGACAGCCCCAGGAGCAGCCGCTTGGTGCCTCAGGACGGCACAGAAGGCATCCAGTGGTGTGTTGAGAGTGTTTCCTGTGGCCTTGACCACATGGCGTGCGTAATTGCGGCGCCAGAAGAGGTGATTGGGAGATGATGGTGTCAGGTCTAGCTGGGGTTGGCTACCATCCGAAGTGTATCGGAGCTGGCATGTGGCCATCGATGTATACTATCCCGTGCATACCGCTGCTGTGAGCGACTGGGAAACTGAGTGGTAACACAAACACTGCTGCCTAGACGTGTAGTGGTAGTGGTGCTGAGGGAGCTGGTTTGGGTTTGGCACTGCCATGGGGTTCGGACTGTGGCTAGGTATAACTCTGATCGCCTCACTACACACGCCGCCTTGTGCCGGGGAGGGCGAAGACAGTTATGTGATCACGTTGAAGCAAGTGGTGCTGTGTTACAGGCGTGAGATATTCTACCCACAACTAGCTGCTGTGCAGCACTTTCATGCTGACAACGCCATCAAGTATGATACTAGCAAGAATGAGAAAAAAGTGAATGCTGTCAGTGTCCTGCAGAAGAACTGTGCGTCTTTGTAGCGTGGGAATACACCGTTGCTGGCGACGGTTTTGAGGAATTGGTTGTCTTGCGGTGTTTGAAAGATCACCAGCAAAACAGAAGCAATGGCCAAAGGTGTCCTAGCTTGCGAAACCACACACCCAATCTCTACTAGCAAAAGGGCATACGGCCACCCAAACTGCACATCGAACCCCCCCGCTCCACGCTGTGCGTTCGTGGCGACTTGTGGCGTGCTGCATGTTGGTTGCACGCGTCTGGAGATCTTTGGATTAAGGCGGTGCCTGCATCAGAAAAATATTTGCAGCGATGATTGCGGAAGAGCTGCAGCGCCGTCCATCGGGTGCTGCTCCTCGTCCGCAGCCTGATCGAGGTTGTCTCACATGAACAAGCACGAGCAAACATCACACCTGCCAACAGCGGAGCAACGTTGTGGCCCACACTCACGAAGAAGCTTCATAATGCTGTTATGTGAATTGGCCGATCGTGGTCTATATTTTGGCGACGGAGTTGGGCATGCACGCACGGCAGGACATATGCAGTAGCCACGCCGTTGGTGTGGACCGCGCACGGCAGGACAGGTTGTGCAAGTCAGTTCGCATCGACAACATATCGGCTCAACGGCGATGAGGAGTTGATGGCACATTCGCGCCATCACGGCGGTGAGGGGCTGCAGGGAACACCTGGTCACCGGTCGTCACGAACTGTAGAAATATGGGCGGATCGCACGCTCTGCACTGGTGTGCTAGACAGCTCAACACAACCCTTCACAGTGCTACATATCGCATACCGCTGTATCGCTCACTGTGAATGTTTGTGTTTTCTACTTGTGTGCATAGAGTCATCGGGACCTCGACACTTCCGTTCAAAGTGAATTCGGATCATAGACACAGCCATGCGCATCGAGGAAGTTTCTTGTACCACTAAAACTCAAAGAGTTGCAACTCATACACACATCAAGAATCTTGGCTTGAAAGATGACGGGACGGCAGCTGCAATTGGCGCGGGCTTCGTGGGTCAGGAGGCCGCTCGTGAAGCATGCGGTATCGTAGTCGACATGATCAAACAGAAGAAAATGGCCGGCCGGGCTCTGTTGCTGACAGGTGCCCCAGGAACAGGGAAAACTGCTCTAGCTCTGGGTATAGCTCAGGACCTTGGTAGCAAAGTCCCATTCTGCCCCATGGTAGGATCTGAAGTGTACTCTTCCGAGGTCAAGAAGACAGAAATTTTGATGGAGAACTTCAGAAGAGCAATTGGTATGCTCGAACCCCCAACGACCATTCTGTTCCACCTGCTATCATGTTGCTCAAATTTGACTGAGCCCCGGACAATGACTTGAATACGCGTTCTCACAGGTCTCCGAATCAAGGAGAATAAGGAAGTATACGAAGGTGAAGTAACGGAGTTGACTCCTGAGGAAATGATGTCCCAAGGCACAACCCAAGGCAAGGTGGTCAAACATGTTGTGATTGGACTTCGAACAACCAAGGGCACAAAACAGCTCAAGCTCGACCCGAGCATTTACGACGGACTGCAGCGAGAAAAGGTCCAAGTAGGAGATGTCATTTACATCGAGGCCAGCAGTGGTGCTGTTCGGAGGGTGGGGCGGTGTGACTCATACGCGACAGAGTACGACCTGGAGGCAGAAGAATATGTACCAATGCCCAAGGTGAATCCCGCAGAGCCTGTTGCGTTCATATACACATCTGGATATGCGTTTCACGGTTTGGATGCTACATATCGCAGGTGCATGCCATCCCGTGGCATGCACAATGTGCCACCAGTCCAGCTTCTTCATCAATGCATTTCCACAGGCATCAGGCGAGCACATGCTTCACTCACTCACCCACCCGCCCACACACACACACACACACACACACACACACACACACACACACACACACACACACACACACACACACACACACACACACCCGTCATGAGCAGGCATACTTCTGGGAACTGAGCGGTGATATTCTGCAGGGTGACGTGCACAAGCGCAAGGAGGTGGTGCAAGACGTAACGCTGCATGATCTTGATGCCGCTAATGCTGCACCTCGTGGAGGCCAAGACATCATGTCGGTCATGGGTCAGATTCTCAAGACTAAAAAAACCGAGATCACCGACAAGCTGCGCCAGGAGATCAACAAGGTCGTCAACCGCTACATCGATCAAGGCGTCGCAGAGCTGGTGCCCGGCGTACTCTTCATTGATGAAGTCCACATGCTGGACATCGAGTGCTTCACTTACCTCAATCGAGCCCTTGAGTCTCCGCTATCACCCATTGTCATTTTTGCAACGAATCGAGGCATCTGCCAGATCCGTGGCACAGACATCAACGCCCCCCATGGCCTGCCCGTCGACCTGCTGGACCGTGTGGTCATCATCCGGACGCTGCCATACAACATGGAGGAGATGGTGCATATCCTGGCCATCCGAGCTAACGTGCGCTCCGTCTCTGCTTGCGCCAGCATCTCTGTTATTGACAGCTGCGCATGGCATACGGCTCCGACTGTGATGGATCGCCTCTCGAGTGGAGACTCTTCTTGAGTGGATACAAACGCCGGACACAGCAGCTATGCCGCTGTCACATATTGCTTGCATTCCTGGTTTGTTGTAGTTGGGGTTTCCATGCGTGCAAGTGTATGGTCACGGCAGCAAGAGTGCACGCACAAAGATATTTTGATGTGGAAACGAGGTTCTGCAGAGCTCGTCTGGTGAAGCTCTGTGTATGTGTGCCATACATGCTGTGTCTGATCTCTGAAGATGATGCTTTGTTGCGGGATTGGTCATGAGCCCGATCGCAGCATGGTGCTTTGTGAAGCAGTCGTCCTTGTTGTGCAGGTTGAGGGCATCACAATTGGTGCCGACAGCCTTGCCCGGATGGGAGCAATGGCAGAAAAAACTTCGCTTCGGCATGCTGTGCAGTTGCTCACACCTGCAGCAGTCATGGCGAAGACAAATGGGAGGGATGGCATCGATGTGACAGACTTGCAAGACGTTGATGGCTTATTCCACGATGCGAAATATTCAGCAAAACTTCTGGCCGAGCAAGCGGACAAGTACATATCATGAATCGGACTGCAGTTATATTGTCATGAAGAAGAATGGTGTTGACACGTGTGAAAAATCAGATCTGGTAAGGACGAGGCATGATTCGCCAAACATTTCCAGTCCTGGCTAGAATGTATCAGCGTGCAAAGAATGTGTTACCAGCTGAAGAGACCAGTGGCAGGTCTGCTTGATTTGTTCATGACATGAATGGTTTTGGCGTTCATCATATTCAGGTGAGTGGCAGGACCTGCATCTGTGGTCAATGAAGAGCATGCTGCAACACGATAAGAAAAATTTGAGGTTGGACGTCTAGCCTGTCCTGATGAACATTGCTTGGATGTCAGCGTAGGAACAATATTGTATACCTGCCAAGTATTGAATCCCACAGCCGTGGTTTGTTGTCTGAGAACTACCAAATACAACAGTTTTGATCAGCACGTTCAAGAACATTTGTTCACCAGAGCGGCCCTTGGATTTGCAAGGACAGGGTATGTGCGAAAACACACAAAGATTTAACGGGTGAGCAGTATGACTGGTACACAGCAGACCACAAGTGCACATCCATACAGGGGCAGTGTTGAACACGGCGCCTACCAAAACAATGACTGCACACACAAAAGCCGGCATGCTGAGTTACACAGCAGGTGAAAAATCTAACTATGATTATTGCCAGCATTTGGTACCGATCACAAGCCGCCAAGGAGCTGTGGCTGACCTAGTGCAGGCAGATCTGCTCCGCGTGTCTCATCATGTCCAGACATAGAACATGTTCAATGACAAAGGTGCATACAATATGTGCTGAAGAGACACTACATCCCCACATCATTTTCTTTATCGCATTTCATTACTACACACGCATCACAGGAGTATCACTGTTGCTGCTTCAAAACACATCAGCAGCCAGTGCCATCGAGAATGTCATATGCAGCACGAATCAGTTCAAGCTCAGGTTGCGTGAGTCTTTACAGCCGATGTGAATCACAAACACACCTTACATTCATTGTCGCAATCTTGAGCAGCCACGTTGCCCGCTGTACCTGTTCATTACAAAATGGACACGGTCACCAACAATTGATTCGCAACTGTGGCGCAGTGACTTGAATCCTTCCAAGCAAAGCACACCGGTGGGTCTTCATGCCTTGGCACCACAGTTGAGGAAAGCTGCTTCATTGACAGGCGTCGACATCAAGGCGGATGCATAGCACAAGATTTGCAGTAAGGCGCACCCACAGAGCTAGGAAACACGTCATCGGGCTCGAGCTGGTTCCTCGACAACCTTGAGAGCCGTCACCTGCGGTACTGCAGACCACAGAGAGTTGGACTCACCAAGCACTTGTACGGATATTGCCAATACACACACACATTGCCCATATGCCCATGGCGCACACACTTTCAGAAGCACCGCAGCTGAGAGTCATTACTCACAACTCGCAACAGGCAAAGCGTGATTGGCGTGAGCACAATTGCTCCTAAACGAGACCCGAGTGTGACAGCGCACCCCATCGCGGGCGCCATAGCCTCGGCTTTCATACCATCTGCTGTCGTATCCTCGGTTGCCATGCCGTTCATCACCGTATCCCCGCTCATCTCTCCCGCCGTACCGCTCCCCGTACCGCTCCCGGCTGCCATAGCCTGGCCGCTCCCCTCGGTGGCCCCGGTCGTTGTAGCCCCGCTCGCGCTCGCCGTACCCCCGCTCACCGTAGCCGCGGTCGCCATAGCCTCGGTCTCCATAGCCGCGTTCGCGCTCACCGTAGCCACGCTCCCCGTCGGCATAGCTCTGCCTGCGGTCATCATGGCTGCGCTCCCGGCTGCCACGCCCGTCCCCATGGTGCTCTTCGCTGCGGCGTGGCCTGTCATGTTCCCCGCCATCAAACTCCCGCTCACGGCCGCCACTCGAGATTGCACCTCCACCCCTTGCAAACTTTCCCTCTAGCTCCGTCAGTTTATCACGAATTTTCTTCCAACCGACGTACTGTTTGCCATTGATGTGGTCCTGCAGAAGTTCAGCACACTGTACATAGGCGTAGTATGGGCACCTGATGAACAGGTCTTGGGCGGATTTAAGAAAAAGCATGCTGAGGCGCAACATGTGTTGGGCACGATATTGAGTTCAGGGATTGTTCAGGGATTTTGAGTTCAGGGATGTGAGAACAGCTGTACCTGTGTTAAGACATATAAAGCAACAGTGCTGACCCACTATACCAAGCTACTCCAGGAGGCAACACACTGGCAGATTCTGGGTTCAGGGATTACTCACCAAACGCCGCTGCTCATTGTCCGTGCTGTTCACGAAGACGCCACAGACCTCACAGACTGACTTGGTCCTCTCGGGGGTGGTGAGCTCCGCATGCAGCTTATCGTGTTCTTCGCGGAACTTCTCGGCTGCCTCGGCCATGGCCATGCCTCCATCAGCATCACCCTCAGTGACAAGAATTTCAGCACGATCGGTGCTCTCTGCAGGAATCAAGCACTCAGGCAGCGATTCGAAGCATGGCGCAGTGATACTCAGCTATGCAGTTTCATTCTGCTACTGGGGAGTATTTTCCGCACCTTTTTCCTGCATTCTCAATGCATCTAGTCGTTCTTGGTCAGCTGGCTTGATTGGGCGGGGTTGATTCTCTTTATCAACACGCTCTTTCGCACGTGCAATTCTTTTGTCCATCTCTGAAACGAGATCAACGAGCAAATGATACAGCTTGCGTTCGTACCCCAGCCTGTCTTTGTCACCAGTGTCCAGGGCATCATAGTCCTTCTTTAACCTTGGAAATTCGATGTGGTCTTCATGCACAGTCATTCCACACGAGCCTGCACCATTCATCATCAAAGTGTATGAGGAAAAGACTTTGCTGCAAAGATTGTTGCGCATGATCGATCGACGACGGAGGCACGCACCAAGGTCGCTCTTCGTGTTACTGAACAGCGTATACGGACACAAACCCGCTAAAGCGTGCTTACAAACTTCTGGTTCATCAAATTGCAGCTTTTGCTGCTGCTGATCTTTGTCAGCCGTGTTTCGCTGTTTCCCCATCAGCTCATCGAGCATGGCCGCCATAGCGTCCGTCATTGCTCCGAATTCCCTGAAAAGGACGGCAGTACAATCTGGTGGAGCTCCGATGGTCACGTAAGCCCAACCACAGGAGGTCCAAGCCCGGATGGTGTTACAGCCAAACAGATGTTTGCTATAAACGCTGATGATCTACAGAAGTGAGCGAATGTGACAAGTTGATGTTGGGCGTGACTTGATCAATGTGGCGATTTGAGGTTTTCACAATTTGGAAGCTGAACGTGATGTGGCATTCATCCGGGCCGTCGCGACGCGTGCCTCGGTAAATCGGCCGGACGCGGAGCAGTGCAAGCGCCGAGCGTTCGTTCGTCACCTGAACAACCGCAGCACTACGCATGCAACCTACTGGTGCAATCTTGCGCATTCGTTGCGGTACTCTGTGAAGGGTATGTCCACGACACGGTGTCAATCGTCAGCTTGGTTATGCAGATCGACTGAACGCGCGCCACAATCTCTAATTTGGGACTGAAGGCTGTAAATGTAGCACAAATTATGCTTGGTGACCAGGTCCTGCCGTTGCTTTAGCGCGGGTGGAGCTGGCAAGGGTTACGGACATTCTCTCTGCAGCATATACATACACATCGCTATCATCACGCGAAGCAGCTGACATGGTGCGAACCACGTCATGCATCCTCTGTGCGCTTAGATGAGATGGTCACAGGGTCTCGTCAGCCAGGCGCATCTGTGAAGGGCGGTGTGGCCAATCATCCCTTCCCGCCCACATGCAGACAGAAGCATTTGTGCGTGACGGCACCCACCGCTGGACCTGCGATGGTGAAACAAGCTGCAACAGGCTGCACTCTGGAAAGGCAGATCTGATGCAGACATTTGTTGCACATTCGCGGCGATGGACTGTTTCGGACCCACAGGTGTGGCCATCCTGGGGTAGCCATTCGCTGTGGCTGTTGTGCCCCGCATCATCGGTCAACATTTGAATACAAGGTCAGGCTTTCAGGCCATTCTCTGCTTGGTTTGCACTGCCGCTTGTCATTGCAGCTGTTGCCGCTGTATCTAAATTGTCCATGGCTGCCCAGCTGTCGGACTAGACAAAGAAACACGATTTGCAGATCTCTATTTCACAAGTCCGTGGTCGACCCGATTCCGAAGAGTCCGGAAACCTGCCCCAAAGCCATTATGCACAGGCATGTTCTTCCACGGTTGGCAGTGCACCAACCATCAGGACCACCTGCTCATCACGCATGGAGTCCAAGCCAGCTGCGTACAGGTGAGCGCATCCTGCCAGCTGCCGAGGCAGTGCAGCCAGGACCGAAGCAACAGCTACACGCGCAGAGCTCGCACCATGTCACAGCTCTTCACAGATGAGGGTGGCCTCGCCCGCTCCAACACTCTCGAAGACCAGCAGGCAGTCCAGCAGCTGCACTCGTGGACAGCCCAGGTGCTCCAGCAGCTGCTGCGCTCAGCCAAAGCTGCAAACAAGGCCACACGGCATGAGCTTGAGCTCGCCTGTGAGGAGCTACGCAACATTCAGCACAGGTGCTCTTCAGGGACACCCCAGGTGGTGCTATAATGAAACCATTGCAGCCAGTACGCCAGGCACGTACTGAAAGCTTGCTCACAGTGCTGCATCACACTGTGTCGGGCGTCAGCTCGACGACCCGGTCCGTGTGTGCCAGGGCCACGTTGCATCAATCAACGCGCCCCGGCAGCTGAGACTAACAACGGGCAGCATAGGTCCAGGCGCTCTGAAGCCGAGCAGGAGGCTGCTCTGGCCCGCGAGCGGCTAGCGGTTTCCCGCAGGCAGCAGGCGGCAGCGCAGAGTGACCTGGACGCGGAGGCAGAACGCGTGACTGTCGCGCGTGCGGACGTTGGTGGCTACAGGCGGCAGCTGGAGGAGCTGCGTGTGACGTGCAGCGCAAAGCAGCAGATGATCGGCGCGGCACAGGACACCTGGTCTGGGGCGGCCGCCAGCTGCTCTACGCGCGCGGTGCCGCCGCCTGCCGCCGCGGCAGAAGGCCCTCCCTCCAATTTCGCCGCATCGCTCAAGTCAAAGCTGCGCATGGGCCGGCTTTCCCTGCGCAAGGCCGTTGGCGAGGTACTGCTCAAATCCAGTCTCGTAGAGCTCACCAGCAGTGCTCCTGGTTTCGTCTGGGCGTTAGGCGCTGGCCAGTAAAAGCAGCAGATGTGCTGGAATGGCCGGCTGTAAGTGAAACAGGCAGGGAATCGCGTGTGGTAGGACTCCGTGTGCACCACCAGGTGTACCTCCCTGTCACAAATGCCGACCGATCGCTGCTCGGACGGGCATGGCAGAAATTGACAATCAGCGCCTGAGCAGGTCGGGGCAATGTTCCAAACGATCAAGGTGAGAACAGGCTTGGCACAGGAGGACGAGAGTCCAGGCATACGCGCTGCAGTTGGACATACGTTGGACGAAGAGATTGGTAATGTAGAGGACAGCAAAGCAGGGCGGACGTGCATACCCGTCCAGGAGTTTCAGGAGTCCACGCATGTAGCGTGCCACACACCGTGTCAGGAGCATCCAAGATGATTCCTGTGCTGTTGGTGGCTGATGCATCGATGGCCCCCTTTAGCCCAGCACAGCCCCCTTTGATCCAGCAACTCTTCAGGTGGGTGTTGGTCTCGTTCTTACGAGGATGTGGCGTGGATTGCAGCGATGAGCGCCACTTGGTGTGGAACCCGCCGAAACACTTCAGCAACACAAGTGGTATCCTCGACGGCGTGCCCATAAGCAGAGGTCTGGGGCTGTTGCCCTGGCATGGATGGTGTTGCGTCGCTGCTGCCTGAGGTGACATCCGGCACATGCAGATGGGTCCCAAGTTGAACAGGACAGAAGATTGGGTTCTGTGTCTGGCAGGCCTTCTTTGCGCGGCTCGCTCAGAAATTTGTGCAGAAATTGCCGTAACAGCCGGCTTGCTGTCACCTGACGTCAGGTGACAGCAAACAGGTTTTTGTGGGGCCCCTGTTATTCTGGCGCTTGATGACTTGGATCTGGAATCCAAGTGAAGGTGGGTTGTCATGTAATCATGCAATGGTCTCATGCAATTTCTGCAGTTGAGACTGTAAGTCGGTGACCACTGTGTCCGGGTGTGGCGTGATGTCCGGTTATTTGGTTTGTGTTTGTGTTTTTTGGGCGTATCTTTTGTTGGGCGCCATCTCACAGGCCAGCTTGGTAGTGCCCAAACGTCTAGAGGCCAGTATCATAAGAGCTGCGAGTGCAGTCCAAGTATCATATGAGATACTACCAATCAGTGCTACCAATCAGTGCTGACATCCACTGGCAATTTTATCAATCATGACAATATCGAGCCTAATAACCCTCGAGACAGGTCATTCCATGTGGCAGCAAATGTACCAAAGGTCTTGCCATCTTGTGTGATGGCAATGTGCGAAAGGGATGCCCTCACACCAGTCATACTTGCCACCACGTGTTGGCCAAAGATGATCCAAGACTGTGATGGTACCAGAGGCAGTATCAGTATCAGTCTGCAAACATGTGAGCATGTGTGAAACGGAGCCCGCGCGCATGTGTGTTTTCGGGAGAGTAAACGCAGGTCTCTGACCCGTCGAGATATCTCAAGAATCATTCTGAAATATCCGTGAAATTCTACAAAGCTCTGTACATGTAGTCCTGTGTAATTCCAAGCCATGAAGCCTGCAGAATCGGGCATCATTGCAGACTTGGTTTGTGTGCATTGCATCGGGAGTCCGCCTTCCGTGACCTCGAGGTTGGGCCGGCATGCCATCGAGCTCAAGTTGTTTCGGAGGCTGTGAGGAGATACCAGGATTATTGACTTGTGGGATGGATTCTACTTGCGGTCGGTGGTCTGTGGCCACGTAAACTGCGGTCATGTCGTATCAGATATGACACTTGTCTCTGCCATATGGTACACGTGCCCAGTACGCGCGCGCAATTCCGTTTCCATGCAGCTCCATGCGTGCGGTCCGATTCACGCTAGCTGTGCAGCAGTGGTTGGTCAAAAACCAGAACTCTGCGGTTGCCTTTCAAACGATCGCAGACGTTGTCGCTCTAGATGTGTCTACTGGTTTTGGAATGCGTCATTGCCGCGCGCGCATTGGCAATAGGTCATGTCGCCCTCATGATCAGTTCGATCTTGTTGCGGATGCCATTCTGCATGTGCACAAAATTGAGACGCGAACGGAGCTCAGAAACTCGAGTTACTTAGCTCTAATTCTGCTGCGAAGCAATGCGTCAGTGTGCATGTGTATCACAATTTTCGACGTCGAAAAAAGTTGTCTTACAGGCGCGGCTTCGATCCGCTCATGTTCTGGCGTCCCAAACCTCAGTAGCGATCAAGCCGTTCGCTTCCACAAGTCGGCGACGCGGTGCAGCGGTACCTGTGCCTCACCAGCCCAGACATCGAACTGCGAGCGTGATGCAAGTCTGACCATCTGCACATCGAGCTGGACGTATTCGCAAGGCAATATCTTCAGCGAAGTGGTGCCCCCTGTCGGTGTTCAACCAGTTACAGCCAACGACGACATGGCCGTCCCAGCCTGTCTATGAGCGCACCCTAGTCTGCGTGGCTCCAGTGAATACAGCTACAACTTAAGACGTAGGTATATCATCCATGACGCATGGCTGCTTGGTCCTTTGATGGAAGGCTGAACAGAGTCATGGGCGTGCAGGCTCGCATCGACCGCTAGTGCTGTCGAGTCTCTCAGCGTTTTGCAATGGCAGATAATGTGACCAGATCTACGGCATACACTTCCTGGTCTATGACTTCAAGCGATACAGGTAGATTCTTCTCGGCTGCCCGGCAGTGCACTGCAGCTGACGACAGCGCCAGCAGCGTTGCGGAGGTCGATGACAGCTGCAGCATTTACGTGCCACTGTTCATTGATGACGATGGCACCATCGCTGAGTATGAAGTGCTAGGATCAGGCTCGTATGGAGTGGTGTGACTCTTTTCTAAACAGCGATGTGTGCTCTCGAGGCGCACGCGCGGTCCTGAACTGTGGCACACCTGCGCATGGCACACTCACCGGCGTCCCGCAGCGTACATCCATACGCGTCACAGATATATTTAGAGGGGATTTTATGCAGCCCCATACTGGAAGGCCTGCAGTATCTGCTGTAATATCACACTGCTGCACTGGTCGCCTGGCTGCTTGTGTGGGCATTGTTCAACCTGCCATACCGTGCGCACCACGAAGTGCTTGGCTTGACCGCAGCGGCAACCTCAGCAGCAGTGGGACAGCAGGAGTATTGTCACAGTCGCACATTGTCACAGTGCCTGGCTGCCAGGTAGATGGTGATTTATTGATAATGCCCTAGGTAAAACCGTGGTACTGTCATGCAAGACCATTGAGCAGTGTTCTACCACAACAGTCGCTGTCTCAGCAGCTGAGCCCACTGAACCTCACTGCCAGATGCAGGTCACGCTGGCAACCGTCACAACTGAAGATGGCGAAGAGGTCACCGGTGCTCTCAAACGTCCAGCCCCAGGCGTCCGCACCGCAGACTCCCTCACCTCAGAGCTCCGCTTCCTCATGCCCCTCCAAGGCCACCGCAGCATCGTGCAGGTCCTCGCCCACGCCCGTGCCGGTGAGCAGGCAACTGCAATGCTGATGACCGCCTACAAGTACAGCCTCCGAGACGTGATCGACTCATTCCCAGCGTCGGCACCCGCGGACACAGCATTACTAGCTGCCACAGCCTCTGACAGCACCAACCACCCCGCCGCGCCGCTGCAGCTGCGTATCCCGCTCGCAGTGCTGTGGGGCTTCATTCTGCCGCTTGCTCATGCACTGCTCTCCTTGGAGCACAACGGCGTCGTGCACGGAGACTTGAAGCCTGACAACGTCATGCTCAACTGCAATGGTCAGCCAGTTCTGATAGACTTTGGCTCCGCCAAGCGCCGCGGGGCCGCAGTCCGCTTCCCATTCGGCACCCCCGCCTACATGGCCCCCGAGGTCGCTGCCGCCTCCGCCACTCCCATCCAAGCCGACCCCTCCGCCGACGTGTACACCTTTGCGCTTCTCGTTATTGAACTCGCGACCGGCACCGCTCCAGAGGCCGTGTGCAAGGAGCACATCAGCGAGCTGTTTACGTTCGACGAGCGGCTCGCGTCGCTGCTGGAGGACTCACTCAGCGAAGCGCCCGCGGACCGCATCGACATGTTCATGTGGGCGGACAATGCGCGGGAGGCGTGCAAGCTGCTGAGGTGTGGCAGCCTCTCCGCGACGCGGCCCCTCGTCGCCGCCGCCCGTGTGCACAAGTATGCAGCATCTGCGCCCATGGCGGCGCTGCGCACCACCCCATCCGCCGGCGAGACGTCGGCGGCCTGCTCGGCAGTGCCTGGCGGCCTGGCGCCTCAGCAGCCGCCAGCGGAGCACCCCCAGCCCAGGCATGCGGCTGCCGCCCGACCCGCCGTGCCAGCGACCTCTCCGTTTGCGGACTTCCGAGGCCACATGCCTGAGCAGCGCAGTGCTGCTTGCGGCTGTGACGCAGCTGCCGAGCGGCCCGTCCCTGTGGAGCCGATGACCGTGACTGCAGCCTCGCGTGGCCGCAGCCCCTCGCTGAGCGGCATGCTGCCGGGGTACTGCGACCCCCTGCCGGCACCTCCGCAGCAGAGTGCCTGCTGCATCCCCGGCAGCGTGCCGCCCAGTCAGCATGCCGGCGCCTCACACAGCGCGCCGTTTCCATCCCCGGTGCTCTTTGCCCCCCCGCTGACGGCACACCTGCCGGCCATCACCGCTCCCCGCGCCACCTTTGACGCAGTGTGGAGCTACGGCGGTGGCTGCGGGACGCTAGGACTCGCCGCAGACACGCCACGCGCGGGCGACACGAGCCCAGCGCCGTCTGCCCTGCTCAGCACGCCGGCCGGAGCTGGGAGCCGGTTCTCCCGGTGGCCGTCCGCCACAACCCCCGCCGCCTCCCCCGTACTGGCCTCACAGTCTGGCCGCTCTGCTCCCTTTGCTCAGGCTGAACAGCAGTCAGGACCAGAGCCAGCCCCACTCCAGAGAGTCGCAGCCGTGCCCGCGCATGAGGCCGAGGCGGCACGCCGGGATCTGCAGCACACAGCGCAGCACACAGGGCAGCACACAGCGCAGCACACAGCGCAGCACACAGGGCAGCGCGGAGCTGCAGCAGGTGGTGTGGAGGTCGGGGAGGGGGCGCATGGGGGGGCCTGCCAGTGCGATGCTGCCGTGCAAACAGGCATGTGTTGCAGGGGGCAGTGGGGCCTGCTGGCGTTGGCGGCGGGGGCAGCGGGGGCTGCGAGCCTCGTTGCACTGACACTGCTCAGCAACCGTCGGTGAGCAGAGTAGGCGTAGCTAGATAGCAGCATATATGGGGCGGGCAGCAAGGCCCGGGCAGCCTTGAGCCGAGGTGTTTGTGGCTCGGCACGAGCCTCAGCGCAAGGCTGTTGAGGCCCTTCTTACACAGCGGCAGAACGTCCCTGCCCACTTGACTCTGTCCAGTCGCATTCAAATGACAGGTATTCGTGGCTCCGTATAAACCTCCGTGTAAATGTGTTGAGGATGTATAGGTAGTGTCCAAGGTGCTCTTGCACAACTCTACTCGCATCCCAACCAGCCAATGAGGACGCAGTCGAAATGAATCCGTGTAATCAGCGATTGGAAAGTTGCATCGGTGATTCGCGCAGTTGGTGCACCGCTGCTCGCAGTGCCCTGCTCAACATGAATGCCACAGCCTGGTTGTGTTTTGCGATTGGTTCCTGACAGCGAGTGACCTCACGCGTTTTTGCTGTTCTTGCTTCTTTCAATTGCGCCGCGATTGATGGCAACGACAGTAAAGTCAGCTGGTGCTCGCTGAAGTGAAAACTGACATAAGCATGCCGTGGTCGGGGGCGCCACTTGCGGCTTCATTCCATGTCGGCTGCTGGGACACGCATGACCTCAGCATACCAGACAAGCAAGATTTACCGTGCCTAATAAGCAACGACTGCGTATCTCAAATCTGAGCTGGGCTGCATCTTGATACATAAGCTCCTCCACAGTCCCAGACACAGGCCCAGGCAGCGTGCCTCTGAGAAACAGATCCGCCCCCACTGTGACCCCTTCACTGGATAGCAATCTTCGCGATCACTCTCAATGTGCAGTGTGAGTCACCGGCGATGTTTCTGTTTGCAATGTGAAGGTAACAGTTGCCATTCGTCTCCCTTGTCTCTGATGCATTCCAGATCGCAGATGCTGAAGAGTTGCCTGGACGGACTGGGCGTGCATCGTGAACTTGAATCTGTAATATTCCCACCTATGAATGCTGGTGTTTATCTACAGTACACTGTTGTGCGCAACATCTAGCAATCTTTGCTGCAGGCCGGTAGGGATTCCAGCGATCACGACGTACAGTGAAAATGGCCAAGCGCTTGGCAAGATGATAACGACTAGCAGGTAAGATGAAACTGATATGGTTTATTGGCAACGCTGACATGCATATGGGGCAAGGGGACTCAGCGGGGGTGCATCCACGGTGCGCCACCGGCGCTTCTGCCTGACGGAGCCCTTGAGACAACGGAGTACCACGAGGGGTTATGTGCTGAGCCATGTGCGAGCTAGTAGTACGTACATCCATCGTCGACCGCAAAGGCGCGCTGTAGTGTGCAGTGCATCGAGCCGGCGCGCCGTTTGAACAGTCGTGCATGGACTGACTGTGGCCGCGAGTGCATCCACGGCTGTGCGTGCACCATACCCTTGGACGCCCGCCACTGCCCTGGTCTGCTGTGCAATGCTATCAGAGCATGCCAATGGCCGGTACATCCACACATTTGCTTGTATGGTACGGCGGGATCGAACACTTTCGCTGAAATGACTCGCCGCTTCCGATACCATGGGCTTGGCTTTGAACACCAGCTAACAGATGGCAATCACGTTCTCCAGGAGAATGTGCAGTAAGTTTGGCCTGCACTCTCTCCCCTTGCAGAGCTTGAAGCTGAACATGGCTTCGATGCACACCTTCAATGGCAGTCCGTCGCGGCACTACGCAAGTAGCCGAGCTTGGCTCTCATGTCGCCTGACAGGTAATTCAGCACGTTTACCAATACGATTAGATAATAGAATACATAGGGCATCGATCAGGCGGTATGCAAGCAGTACGCAGGATGATCTTCAACCAGGTGTGTACGAAAAGATCCCTGGTCGCAGGTCCAACGTCGTGGCATGCAAGAAGCTAGCTTGAAAAAGTCGCGCCGACAGGACATAAACAATGAGCAAACGATTCGGCCTATATCTCATCATCGGACGGCAAATCCGACGTGGCTGTGTGCCTGCAGGAATGGCATATGACCACGAGTGGAACGAGGAATACTGGATGACTCGCCCAGTCACGGTCACAAAGCGCCTCATAACGATCGGTAAGATCTTGCCTGCAATTGTACATTTCTGCATGGTGAAAAGTCGCATCGAGCGCTGAATGTGGCCAGCCCGCGGCCAAGGCCAATGCCCCACTCTGCAGGAATTGCGTTCGTGAAGTGGCGCACATTCTACGGCCTCAACGGAGAAGAAAAGGCCGCAGAGTATCTGAAAGACTTGCTCACATCGCTAGGGCCTGCGTTCGTGAAGATCGGGCAGGCAGTGTCATCCAGGCCCGACGTTGTGCCTCCAGTCTACATCCGGCAGCTAGAGTTCCTACAGGTCAGCACACACTCTTGTCCCTGCCACACTTTATACCAGTAGCACATCTTCACACAGCAGATAACCTCTCACAGCACACCTCAGGAATCATCAGCCGAGCCACACTCACCACACGGCTGCTGCTCCTCTCCTCACCCTCAACCCCAGCTCAGATTCCTCTTCCAATGTCCCCCTCTTCACGCTGTCTTAACTTCATCTCCTCTCCAGTGTTTCTTCACCGGTTCCCCCTCGGCAAACCCTTTGTTACAGCCAAGGCAGAAACCCCGCTGCTCATGCACTGAATTCTATGCATCCGTGCACCCTGTGCCAACAGCATCGCCCATGAATCCCCGGCATCACTGCTCACACTTGTAGTAGCTGATTGGCATTGCGGCTGTCCCATGTGATTCCCGGAGTGTATGCTTGAGTCAGCTCGCGCCTGTGCCTGTCAACAGGCACCTCACGGGCTCATCCACCACAATGCGGACCCAGTCGTTATTTGCAGTCTGCTACTGGTAGCCGCATGCGCTGCCTGGGCCCTGGGCACTTATACTGCACTCATGACGCTCTCCCTCCTGTACCGTCTGCGTAAAAACTCGCCGCATGACGCCATCCTCCCGGCCCAACGTGCAGGACGACATCGCGCCCTTTCCCACCGAGGCCGCCTTTGCCGCGATCGAGGCCGACCTCGGCCGTCCCGTCTCCGCAACCTTCTCCCGCATCTCGCCCGCGCCCGTTGCCGCCGCCTCGCTCGGCCAGGTCTACCGCGCGACCCTCGCAGACTCTGGCGCGGAGGTCGCTGTCAAGGTGCAGCGGCCGCACCTCCTCCCCACGATCGCCCTCGACATCTTCATCCTCCGCAACGCCGCCAAGGCCCTCCGCCGTGCGCGCCGCCTCAACTCCAACCTACCGGCGCTCATCGACGACTGGGCCGCCTCGATCTACCGCGAGATGAGCTACCGCAACGAGCTCGCCAACGCTGACGAGTTCCGCAGCCTCTTCTCGCACTACTACGAGGTGTGTGCTGCGTGCTGTGAGCTGTGTGGCGTGAGCTGCGTATAGCACCCCGCGCTCATGCAAGCCTCATGCGGCAGCAAGTGGCTGCGCATGCTGTGTGCAGATTCAGTGCGTCGAGTTGCGGAGGCGCTCTATGTGCTGCGAGTGTACGTCCATCGCGATGCATCGCAGCTTTGGAGGCATCCTTTTCGCAGCCATGACCGCCCGCAAGGTCTTGCTGCATGGCGGCTTGCTGCTTCCCGATTGGCCTTGCAGTCACCGGCGCCGCAAGCGCTGGCTTTGCCTGTCTGGAAGGTGCCTGGCTCAGGGCTTGTGATCACTGTGGCCCCTGCGGTAGATCAAGGCGGCACACGGCTGCTGTCGCGCAAAGTGGCCGTGGGGCGTGTGCTGTGGCCGTAAGCGCACGTGTGACGCTGCAGATCTACGTGCCCAGGATGTACAAGGCGCTGAGCACCGAGCGCATCCTCACGATGGAGTGGGTGGACGGCGACAAGCCGCGCCGCGGCAGCGACGGCGGCGGCGGCGGCTTTGGCGGCGGCTCGGAGCAGGACCTTGCGCTCGTGGAGGTCGGCGTCCGCTGCTCCCTCGAGCAGATGCTCGAAGAGGGGTGCGCTCCCTGACGCGATGCCACCCTGACGAGATGCCACCCTGTCGTGATACCATTACTGCTGATCGTGATCACAAAACCACTGTTAAAAACTCAGAAAACTCAAGACCAAGGATAAGCTTGAAGAAGAAGAAGAGTACTGCAGTACTGAGTACTGTTGTTGCGGTGTTTGGTTGTCACGCCGACGGCCGTGTGTCTGTCTGCGCCATGCTGTGCCGCGCTGCGCCCTGCCATGCACTGCCGGCCGGTGCACCTGGCGGCCCGGCTACCGTAATGAGAAACGTTACAGGAAACGGTACCGTTGCCTTCACTCCGCCTGTCTGCCAGGCGGGCACTGGCCGCCCCTCCGCCGCTGTGCAATCACGGTTGCGCGCGCACGCATGTGCATGCATGATTACATCCGCGCGCGCCGTGTCCACGAGGATGTTGTGCAGGTTCTACCACGCGGACCCGCACCCCGGCAACATCCTGAGAATGCGCGACGGCCGCCTCTGCTACCTCGACTTTGGCATGATGGGCCACATTGACCGCGCGACACGGCAGGCGCTCATCCGCGCCACGCTGCACATGGTCAACCGCGAGTTTGAGGAGCTCGCGTCGGACTTTGTCACGCTGGGCCTGCTGCCCGAGGACTCGGACGCCACGGTGCCGGAGATCACTGCTTCGCTCAGGGGTGCGCCCCAACGCGGCTGCCGATTCCGTGTGAAACTCTGGCTGCCGATTTGATAGGACACCTTGACCGCCTGGATGACTGCAGCAGTCGACTCGCGCGAGCGTCTACCGTGCTCGGCTGTGCGATGGCACTGGAATGTGCACATTGCATGGCAAAGCTCACAATCAGGAGCATCTGATGTGACACGACACGTGTGACGCCTCAGCGCTTCCGGAGGCAAGGTGCGAGTGCGGCGTGCAGGCATCTTTGACGAGGCGCTAAAGGACGGCGTGCGCAACCTCAACTTCGGGGGCCTGTCCACAAAGCTCGGGACCACCATGTACAAGTACAAGTTCCGCATCCCCCCGTACTACACACTCCTGGTGCGCAGCCTCACCATTCTCGAGGGCATCGCGCTCGCGAGCGACAAGAACTACAAGGTCCTCGGTGCGGCCTACCCGTGGGTCGCGCGGCGGCTGCTCACCGACACGTCGCCGGAGCTGCGCGCGACGCTTCGGCGGCTGCTGTACGACGAGGCCGGGATGTTCCGGTTTGACCGCATGGAGAGCCTGCTGGAGCAGGCGGTGCGCACGCCGCCGCCGCCGCGCAAGGCGCAGGTGCGAGCGGCACCGCGGGGGCAGGACCACATCCGCGGAGCCGCCGAGGGGTCGGGGGATGCAAAGACGCGGCGCGCGGCCGAGTCGGCGGGCGCGCTGTCGCTGCTGCTGAGCGAGGAGGGGGCGTACCTGCGGGGGATCATGCTGGATGAGGTGGCTAAGGGGGTGGATGCGGCGGTGCGGGTGCAGCTGGACGAGGGGGCGCGGCGCATGCGTGCGGCGCTGGCGGCGGTCGCAGGGGGCGAGGCGGAGGTCGGCGCAGGGGTGGGGGGCGTGCTGTCAACGCTGGCCACGCCGCTGGCGGGCGCGGTGGCGCAGCTGTCGCAGCGCGTGTCGGCGCTACCGGAGGCCTCTGACGTGACGGACCTGCAGCAGGTGCGGCGCCGCGCTGAAGCGCCTGAAACCCACTGTGCCTGGCGCCATGGGGTCGTGCGGGCGCTGCGCCAAGCGGATGCATATTGCCCTCCACAGGTTCTGATTCCATCCGCCGCTGTCTCTTTAGACATTACGCGTGGCGCGTGGTGACCAATCAGCCCGTCCAATTGCCTGCAAAATGAAACAAACCGCATATGGCCGTCAGGGCACCCCACACCGTATGCTGCGTGCTGCGTGCAGATCAGCGGCCTCTCCCGGCTCGCAGCGCAGCTGCAGGCGCTCGCGGAGCAGCGCTCCGCACAGGCGGGCAACGGCACCGGCTCGATCCCGGACCCCGGAGCCGGGGGCGGCGGGCCGGCGGGGACCGCGTCTCTGGGCACCGCGGCGTCCATCCTGAAGTGGACGGCCGCGGAGCTCGGGCGGCTGTCAGACGGCGAGCGGCAGGCCGTGCTGCGGCTGCCGCTGGACCTCGCGGGCCGCGTCAGCAGCCGGGCCGCCGCACGCACTGTGAAGCTCCTCGCGCAGGTGCAGTAGCTCAGCACTCGGTCGCAGCACGCCGTTACAGCCTCCCGTGAGGCACTCACGCGGCTGGTGAGGTTTGCACCGACGGTCGGCGACACCTGACTGGTACTGATTCCCTTCTACCGCAACCTTTGACAGCGCGCAGCGCCGTGGTCGCGGCCAGTGTGTGTGGCCTGCGCTATGCCGTTTACTGAGCTCGCTCAGAGACGACAGCGGAGTCTAGATCGTGGTGAGGGCTGGTGTCACTGATATCTGGTGGCAAATGTGTATAAGAATGACTGGTGTGCTGAGATTGTGGTGTGACGAGCGCCGGAGCTCTGAATGACTCGGGCATGGCAGGTGCACCTCGCGGGGGCTGCCCCAGGTGGCACTTGGGGCGTCATGACTGCCCTTGGCAGTGAGTATGTGGGCGATCCCTTCACTGTTGAGGGAAGGGGGAGCCGGTGCGGATACATGTGTAACCGAGTTCCAGATGTCCACACGCATGGCAGGAGAGCATTGATCATCAACTCAGCATTCGGCCATGGTGAATGTTTGGTGCATCACCATGAATTCGTTCCTGTGTGTTCTGCCACCTTGTGGAGCATACCGCTGTAACGCATCTCACTCAGCGTTCGCAACTTGCACGTTGAGAGTGCTGATGCAACGGTTGATCAGACAGGGACAGATGGGACTGGGCATTACGACAACACTGTTGTTGTTACTGAAACGAAAGCAGCCGACCTGCTGGACATCAGTACAGCTTTGCATGCATCTATGTACTCAGGCTACTCAGGCATCATGATGTCCTTGGCCATACGCAACCTGTGGAAGACCCGACCATCTGCTTGCAGCTTCCGACCCCTTCCACCCCAGCTACAGTGCTTCCAAAAGCGACTGATTGGTGAATGACGCTACTCTGCGACTTGCTCTTGCTTGTGGCCTGAGTCGTTGCGTTGTGCCCCGCTACGTCTATCAAGCAGCATCCAGCTCGAGGACGGTGGCCCTGATGATGTCCGCGCACTCCTCAAGCTGCGCCTCGGTGATCACCAGTGGCGGAGCAAATCTGCACGAGTTGTGATGTTGTCAGGAATCATGAGCAGCTCCAGGTGAGGCACCGTGTTGAGGAATGGGAAACAAAAGAGCTGCCTGTGACTGCTTTTTGTGCTGACCAGAATGCTCCACCAGAACATGCACAATCAGCTCTTGACAAGGTGAATACCAGCTCCAGGAAGACGCTTGCTGGTGGCCATGAGCATTGGACAACCAGGCTTCAGCAACGGAGCCGAGATGAGGTTACAGCCTGAAATTGCACACAGCAGTGCGCCGTGGTGGTAGTGCTGGCAGTGCGGGCAGTGGCACGGAGGGGGCGAGCACCGGATGATGTCGCCCTGGGTAGGCTTGGCGAGGAGGCCGCGGTCGCGCAGGCGCAGACACACGTCCATCGCGGTGATGCCGTCGCCGGCGTTGCGGATGACGAGCGCGTTGAGGAGGCCCCGGCCGCGCACCGCCGCGACGCGCGGGCTGCCGATGTTGGCCAGCCGCTCACGCAGCAGCATGCCCAGCATGTGCGCATTGTCTGCGAGCTTCTCGTCTACCAGCACCTGCAGCACGCGCAGCGTGACCGAGCCGCGTTCAAGCGCCGTGATCGACGCACCGGTGGGTGTGCATATCGGCGGAGTGGCGCTGACATGGCGTGGAGGGATGCTGCAGTAGTTGGCGGCCCGGGAGGGGGCGCGGTACGGCATAACCACATCTGCATACGTTCGATGCGAAACGCACTGTTAGAAGACGGATGCGTGGACAGGAAAAAGCCGAGTTGCATATGGGTGCATGGATTGGTTGAGTGCATCAAGAGAGCACTGTGGTGCTATGTGGTCGAGGTGGTACCCCGATTGGAGTGCAAGCATGCCGTTTGGCCAGCATGCCGCTTAGCACACGTGTGCATGCCTCACAAAGGCGCAGTGGCGGAAATGCACTGCCATGTACATCCTGGTAGTAGTAGAGCTACAATCCTGCGACATGCTCTTGCGTTCGCGTCGCCGTGCCAAAAACGATGTGGGGTTCGAAGAGCGCCTGGCCTGGGCCGACCGGCCGGTGGCCCCACGATGGCCATGAGCACCCCGGCTTGATTGCATTCGTGTCACATACGTGAGTGTCACAGAGGCCATTGTGGTTGGAGATGGGGGGCATACTTTGAGGGCGGCAGTTGCGACCTTTGCAGCGACCGGGTTGCCGCCGTAGGTGGAGCCGTGTTGGCCGCGGCCGATGGTCAGCATGACTTCGTCGTCGGCGAGCACAGCAGAGGCGGGGTACAGGCCGCCAGACAGTGCCTTGCCGAGGATGAGGATGTCGGGGCGCACGCCGTCGTAGTCCGACGCGAGCATGCGGCCCGTGCGTGCGAGGCCTGCGCGCGTGACGTGTGAGGACGAGACGTGCGGCAGAGGCTGTGCGGGGCAGGGTGGGCATGCAGTCAGGCGTTTGGGGTGGGGGACTTGGGGGATTTGCAAGAATGGCATGGTAGTACGAGCGCTGAGCGGACAGGAGAGGTCAGAGATGAACTGGTTTTGGGAGGGATACCGAGATGACGCTGCTAGGATTTGGGCACCAGGATGCATGTGTTTCATAATATGACTACTTGACAACTTGGCTCAACTAGACTGTGAGACTGCTATGAGACTACTACGAGACTGGATGCTGCTACTACAGAGAGGGGTGAGTGTGTGGGAAGGGAAGGAGAGCCCTGGGAGAGCTAGGGGGAGATTCCTGGGAGAGCTAGGTGCCAAGTGTGCAGGGCTGATCTGGCATTCACCAAATCAGATGCATCAATTCGGACCTCAGCAACATGACTGTTGGCCACGCAGTGAGAGGGCGTGGTGGGTTTACAGAGAGCGGAGGCGAGGAAAGAGGGAACAGGGGGAACAGGTGTCAAGTGCAGGATTCCATGCAACCATGGTGTGTGGTATGAACACCATCATGCACACCTGGAGGAGATGGCTGCGTCTGTGAGAAGTATAGATGGTCACTGTGCGCATCCGGAGGGGTGGCCAGGTGTAGTGAGAACTATAGGTGAAAGTTTAAGCATGAATGTGGTGCGCGTGCCCAACATGTGCACAGCAGGAAAGCAGGTGTGGCTCATGGTCTGATTAGGCATGGGTGGGTTGCAAGGCTTCAGCTGGCAGATGAGGCCAGCAGACACAGCCAGGAGATAAGGAGGGCAGACAGGCCAGGGCCATGACAACCACAGGCACCACTGAAGCTTCAGGTGATATGCTCGCACCACAAGTGTTGGCGCAGCTACAGCAACATGACAGCTTCAGCTGGCACATGAGGCCACCTGTACCACAGTACACTGCACTCAAGCTTATCAGCTGGAGGCAGGCGCGGACACTGCCCTGAAGTGATCTGAGCAAGCCACAGCTGAGCTTTTGGGTCATGGATGTGGCCATGCCCATGCCCATGCCAGCATTAGTCACACAGGTCAATGCTGGAGATGCCTGTTTGCTGACAGTGCTGCAGCACACAATCTTGTGGGTAGTCTGCTGGATGACAGGCTTGCAGCTACACAGGGTCACACACAAGACTGCAACAACCAATCCCAGTGGTGTGCCATGCATGAGTTTGGCATAGGGAACTTGGTGGCAGCATTGCATATGGTTTGTGGTTCTGGCATGGCACCAAGGACTTGATTGCATCATCATGCCAAGGACTTGATTGCATCATCATGCCACCCCGCCACCACGTGCTCAGACCTGATCTATTCAAGCTTCAGAAAATCTCCAACATCACTAGTATCACATGGCAGTGCATACTCTGGTAACATTGCAAACTTTTGACATAGTCAATCAGCGACGACAGGGTATATGCTTGACAAAAAAGCTGCACAGCACTGTCTGGCACTGTCTTTTTTTTTTTTTCTTTAGGGCCAGCGTTTGTACAATGCCAGGATATGATGAGCAGTGTGGATTTAGTAACCAGCAAATCAGCAACCCATCAGTCAGGCCTCCCATGTGCCTCACAGTGAAAGACTGTGCAATGCCTCACAGTGAAAGACTGGGCTGCCTGCACTGCCAGCCATTGGCCAAGAACTCAAAAGTTCTGCCACTCTCTGTGCAGCATTATAAATGTCAGAACTGCTGTGCATGTGCTGACATGATTATGATATGGCCATTACGTACATGAGCGGCTGGGACAGGTGGCCACACATAGATGGAAGCAAACAGTGGGGACTGTTGAAGCAGGACAGTGGGTAGCCAGCGCACAACAGATACATGCTGCACATACCTCATGCATAAACAGATGCAGGCCCAAACAGGATATACCATGGTCCTTTGGTGTGCGGTGACAAAGTGATCTCCTGCTCTGCTTTGTTCTTGTTAGGCATCATCAGACACAGGTTTAGCATCAGGAAGCAAGGGATCCACGTTGGAAGCACAGGATACGAAGCAGACCATGCAGTTGCACTCTTACATCGAGGGTCTCTGATCCAGTGCACCAAGCGAATGTACAACCATGCAGCTGCATGTAGTGCATCACAATACCCCATACATCCGTTGCATCCATTGAGTGCCATTGACAACGTTCGCCAGGGATTCTCTGCTATACAGCGTCTCTGTGCTTGAGCTGGATCAAGCTGGTCACAGAAAGTGTCCATATCATTGCATGCTGTGTCATTCGGGTCCCATGCAGTGCATCCGCGAGCGTTCCACAGTACTGTTGGGAATGTTATCAAAGCTAGCATATGAAAAGAGCAGAAAAGATGTCAGTGCCATTGCCAAACCAGCAGTAACCGAGCAGCACCTGTTTGAACTTCGTCGCAGATGAGCAGGGCATGGTGGTCATGCAGGACTGCCTGGGCCTGAGCAAGGTAGCCATCATCTGGCACAACAACCCCAGCCTCGCCCTGGATCGGCTCCACCATGAATGCAACAATGTTCGGGTCCGCTGCCAATGCGCTTCGTAATGCTGGGATGTTGTTATACGGAATGACCTCGAAGCCAGGCATGAACGGGCCAAAGCCTTCAAACGCTGTGGGATCGGTGGATGACGACACTGCTGCCAGTGTGCGGCCCCAAAAGTTGTTGCGGGCAAAGAGGACCTTTGCCTGATTATGTGTGACACCTTTGACTTCATATCCCCATTTCCTGAACCCAGACAGCCGTTTTTGTAGGGCATGGTATCCGGTACAGGCAGAAGGCACCGCACAGCAGTACAGAAGCCAGCCGTGGACTTGCAGCTGCAACAGGGTGATGGGTGGTGCATTCAACAGCCTTGTATATTGATGATAGCATTTGCAAATTGGGGTCACAAGGTGCACACCTGGCGAGTTTCAGGGCAGTCTCTCCTCCTTCAACGCCCGTGTTCATAGGTAAGACTTTGTCATACCCGAAAAGCTGAGTTATATACTCCTCATACTCTCCCAGGACATCATTGAAGAACGCTCTCGAAGTGAGTGCCAGTTTCTTGGATTGCTGGACGAGTGCATCGACAATCTTGGGATGGCAATGCCCCTGATTGACTGCTGAGTATGCAGAGAGGAAATCGAAGTATTTCTTTCCATCCGTATCCCACAAGTAGACGCCTTCTCCGCGTTCTAACACGACTGGCACTGGTGCGTAGTTGTGCGCGCCAAAGCGATCCTCCCGGTCAATGTACTGCATCACCCAGCATTCATGTGACGATGGCAGCACATTGCCAAGCGCCGTGAATTGCTGGCGCGAATCCACGGCTTGTACTGTAGCGAGATTAGGTATGAGACTATTGCTTAATGTGTTTGCAGTGTCACTATGATCGGCTCATGCCAGGTCAGGCAACTCCAACTCAGTACAGTTGCGGCCACAGGGATGGGGCAACGGTGCCACAAATCCAGGCGATCTTAAATTTTCATTGGGGCAGGCTGAGCATCAGAGGCTTGAGGAAATATCGTAAGCCTGATCATTGGATTGCTGTACCTGTGTTTGCGTGTACAAAGAACAACGCCATGGCAACGATAGCTCAGCTCCTTTCGAGAGCTGGCCAGCTATGCGACACGACCGGGACGCTAATGACATCACACAGGTGCTAAATTATATACAACGCTGCCTGAAAATGGCACCACTGCTGCACGCAGAAGGACGCTAAATCAGATTCGACGGCATTTCCATCCACATCCAGCTGGCAATCATCCCGCCACGACCTGCCTCGTGAACACACACCGCTGACGGGAAATTTCAGCACTCCAAATGTGTCTGAGCAACTAGTTCCGAGCACCTGATTGCCCCTGTCCGGATGTCCTTGAATTCCGGCACACAGGATGATACCCCCATGCATGCTACGCTGACGGAATGCAGAATGTCAACATCAGTGGGCACGGCACTTGGACAAACGATACGCGAGGATCCACATTTCCCTGCTGAGATATTCGTTGTACCGTGCAGCACATGCCTTCAGGTGTTGCCAAGTGGCCGGGCACATTCGCTTCCTGGCCAGTGCTAACCTTGTGGCTTTGCTTCTATGCAAGCGACCATGGCAACAGCAAGAGTTGGCCTGTATGCTGCCAGATTGGTGACATTGTAGCAGAAAGTGATAATCGCATGCGCCTTGGGTGAACAGTCGAACAACAGTGCTGCGCCATATGGCGATGCATCCCGATGTCCAGCATGAAGAGTGTCGTTGCAAACACGGTTCTTGCGGCCACATCTGCAGCGGTGCACAACCAGATTATTCACAACTCCCCGTTGCCACGGAGCCCTATCCGGGAGCGGCAGCAACCGAAAACCAGCCCGTCACATCCACGAAGTGATGGCACTAACGTCCTGAATTCCTCCTCCTAAGGCTGATACACACTAGATCCAGGCAAAGTCCACTGACTTGGTCACAGAGCCATAACCTGTGATTCGTCCACACTCCCAATTCTTTGCCCCACACACATCTGACCATACCAAACATGCTGAGTGAGGCCCACCCAGAGCCCGCAGCCAAGGCACAACACGGCATGCATTGGTGCACCTCTGCTGCGAACGTGCTGCATGAAGCGCCCCGGCCCATCCCTGCATACATCATCCCCCAGAGCACCCCCCGACAGGCAGTCAGAGTCGCCGACGGCGCCCTGCCCGCCCAGCAGGGACACATCCTCCTGCAGCACTTACCCTGCCACTGCTGGCAACGCACACTCTCAACTCTTCTCAGAGCAGCCATGCACGCATAGCACCACAGCACAGCATAGCACAGCACGGGCTGCCCTGTTATTCCAGCAAGGTGCACCCTGCTGACACCTCTACCACGACCCTCCAGAATCTTCCACACACCCCGCTGACACCTCTACCACGACCCTCCAGACCCTATCCTGCTTTGCATGCGAGGCTGACGCGCAACCCACGCGCCTCCAGAATCTTCCACACACCCGCCACCAGCGCCACGTGACGTGGCCGCATCTGCGGCACCCTCAAACCCCTCCTCTTCCCTCAAACACCCTCTCACCCGATGGCTGTTGGCTGACTGCGGCCCCCGCTGCGCACGCTGCGCACCAAGGGCCTATACAATGTTGGCAAGAGCCGCACTCGTGTCAACATTCCACAGCCAGCATTCCGCAGCACGCATCACAACGAGCGCACGTGCTCGGCATGAAACGCGGCCGCCGCGCCGCGCCCATCCTGCCCCGGCCGCAGCAGAGGCCTGGGCTGGCCGCCGCCGCGCATGCTGCGGAGCGACCGCTCACTGCGGCGCGGGGCCCCTCATGATTCCGGCGCAGGCGCGGGGGCCGGCGCGGGGGCCGGGGCGGGGGCCGGGGCGGGGGCCGGGGGCTCACCGGTGATTGTGATGTCAGTGCGCGTGACCGTGTCGCCGTTGGTGGATGTGGCTGTGACGTTCACAACTGCACCTCCGGACTGCTCCTCCTCAGCGCCTCCCTCATTACCCTCGTTGCCCTCATCACCCTCATCACCCTCATTGCCTTCATTCCCGTTGTTGCTGCCAAACGCATTCCCGTTCCCGTTGCCGCCTCGGTTGTTGAACTGGAACACATTCCCCCGGCCCTCATTGCCCTCGTCTCCCTCGTTGCCCTCGTCCCCTTCATTACCCTCGTTTCCTTCGTCTCCTTCATTGCCCTCATTGCCCTCGTTGCCTTCATCGCCCTCGTTCCCCTCGTTCCCTTCATCACCCTCATTGCCCTCGTTGAAGTCCAGCAGAGCCCCGTTTGCACCATCGCCTTCATTACCCTCGTTCCCTTCATTGCCCTCGTTCCCTTCATCCCCCTCATTACCCTCGTTGCCCTCATCTCCCTCGTTGCCCTCATCCCCCTCGCGGCCCTCATTGCCCTCATTACCCTCGTTGCCCTCATCCCCCTCATTCCCTTCATTGCCCTCATCGCCCTCGTTCTGCCCGTTCCGGTTGTTGCCCTCATTGCCCTCGTCGCCCTCATCCCCCTCGTTGCCCTCGTTTCCTTCATTGCCCTCATCCCCCTCATCACCCTCATCCCCCTCTTCGCCTTCATCACCCTCATCCCCCTCGTCCATGTAGTCCGGCTCATCAAAGTCGTACGAGTACTCTTCCTCATACTGCACTTCCACATAGCTTGACGAGTCTACGAAACTGCCGTACTCGTCGTAGTACTGCCCTGGCTCCAGATTCGGGTCGGCGGGAATAGCATCGGGATCCGGAGGCGGCGGAGCGTCCGCGCCGGGCGGAGGCGCGCCATCCCTCGGGTCCCGCGGGTCCCGCTCCGCAGGCACGGCGATAGCCCGAGATCGCCGGAAGCGGCTGCGGAAGCACGCTCTCAACCGTCCGCCGGATCGGCAGTGGCCCTTCGAGTCGGTAGCCCTCGGGAATGTGCACACCGGGCATGGCCGGTTGCACCTGCACCACCACGCCAGCACACGATTAACCCGCATGGTTGTTTCGTTTCCTTGCACATTGCACCACTCCAATTACCACATCCCCTCTCAGCACTGAACCCCCCAGCTCTGGGTCGTTGGTTGAAAAATCCCAATTACAGACACTTCAATGTACAAACCCGCAAGCGAGTGTCTAATCAGGCAGCCCAGTACTGTGCAAGGATTGGGTGTGATGGCCGGTTCACCACGCTCCGGATCATGCTGCACGCAATGGCATAGCACAGACAGGATGAGAATGCCAGGAAATGGGGCCACAGCAAGGCCACAAACACCTGCACTGTGATCATATGCTCTGGAGCAATGTGAGCAGCCTGGTGCTCCATCACCATCACCATCAGAACAGGCGATAGCGGGGCTCGTGCTGCCCAGATGGTGTGACAGTTGCAGCACCTCTGTGGGAGCCCGCCAAGGTCGGAGTGTGCATCACCGCCGGAGGGGGAGAGGAGAAAGGGGGGGGAAGGGGGCAGCCGGCAGGACGGGGGTTGGGAGCATACCGTCTTTGATGGCAGCCGTGAAGGAGCGTTCTGCCTGACTCCCGGTACATGCCGTACCCGACGACCTCTACCTCTGCTGCTTCATCAAATGCCTCCACACCGAAGGCGCGACGTCCGGCAGTGAAGCCCGGATCGGCGCGCGTCGGCACCGCGGCTAGCAGCGGCACCGCCGCACAGAGCGTGGCCAGCAGGCTGTTATGGGTCATGGCGTGACTGTGGGTGGCAGGCGACAGTGGCTTGGGGCTCCCTGGGGAAGTGGCTGAGGCTGTCACCTGCAACACAACTGCGCTGAGTCCGAGTCTTCACGCAGTGCATCAAGGTCGTGCAACAAGTTGCAGGTGAAGGCCCAGCGGGCGGCAGGCCGATGCTAGATGTGATTAGGGCGTGACGCCCAATAGATTGACTGATTTACCAATGGCAGGAACCGGCGGCTGCTGTGCTGTTCGGTGATTCGCGCAGGCGGACATGGCCATTGCTTGTTGGACCCAGCAACAACAAGCAATGATGTTCACATGCCATTTCCATCTCTGCTGCAGGCAGAATCTGCCCGTGACGACCTGGCCAGTAGGCAGGTGCTGTGCATGGGTTGCAAAGTTGCGTCCCTTGGTCAGCTGTGTGGTTGCTGTGTGGTTTGTATACGCCAGAATGAATCATGGCTTGGGAGGACTGTCAGCAGGGGCCCCACTAATGGGACGCACATGTGTACACAACACGGACTGACACATCGACATCTGGTACGAAAACACAGCTGATTGTGCAAGTGCTGCACAGGCAATGCCAGCAGCAAAATTCCACAGCTTGCTGCTCAGCCATCAACCAGCCAATCGTCTGTTGACTCAGCAACTCCTCCCCCACGTATACACCATCCTAGACCCAGGCAAATGCTGCCCCTTCTGCCTTCCATGCACCACATACAGGTGTAGACACTGAGTTTGCTCATGTCCCGGGTGGACAGGACTGTGTGAGGGCTGCGGTTGGTCTGTACTGGTGTCAATCTTGTCACTGTTGTCAGACACTCTGGACAATACATGTAGCAGCGCATGTTGGCTTCAGCCAGGGTCGTTAACTGCTCTGCCAGTCAGCATGAGCAGTCTCTGCTGGCAAGCAGTTGCTGTAAAGCAGATTCGATTTAGAATTTGCAAGGTGCTGCACGAGTGCACGGCCAAAGGTGTTGCATGTCAGATTCAGTCCCGTTGATACTGAGCAGCACAACAAGATCGAGGTGCCAATGTCTGGGCATGGTGAACATGGCAGCTGATGGCCACCTCATGGCTCAGAAATTGTCAGGCGTTTTCCGCTGCTGCACTCGCTGCTCCCCCATGCCACCATCATGCCACAATTACACACTCTGTCAGTTCCTGTCCTGTCAGCACAGGCTTGTGAAGGGCTATGGTGTTCATTTGGCAAGCCCCAACACGTCACCAAACGTCTGGCAGCCCTGCCTGCTGCAACCACTTGAATACTGGACACAACAGCCTTGGTGCAGGTGCAAGTTGTGGATCAGCTGCATTAGAATCACCTCAGCATTCGGTTTCAGCAATGTAGTGATCATGGCCACTTTGCTAGCTTGAGGAAGGCATTTGTAATTCTCTGTGATTCACAGGCATTTTCACAGTCTCAAGAGCGGGTATTGTCGCTTGCATCGCTTGCGACAAGATGTCAACGGCTGTACTGCTGCCAAAGCTTGCCCAGTCGCGAACCATGGATGATACCGAGGCGTGCGTTGGTGTAACAGGCAGACAACTAAGATTTGAGACGCAGCCAAGCTTGAGTACTGACAAGATCACCACGACTGCTGATCAGGACACCTACCGGATGAGTGAATCGCAACTTCGACCGGCTTTCGTAAGACCGGCGACGCGCGGTGTGTCGTACTGTGTGCGTCCTGTGAAGAAACCTTGAGCATGACGCAGTGTCGTGGCTCGGTGTCACGGCGCGCTGTGGGATCTGTACAAACATGTAGTGCCAGCCGGATAGATGACAGGTTTCGTTTTTGTGTGCGGGCGACATGTTCATGCGGCCGCTGAACGGGGATGCACATGGCTGCCCGGGGCTCCGCGGAACTCCGGGCACATGTGGCACACACGCTGCGTCACGTTATAACGCGTTAGGCTATGTGACATCTGTGCCGAGCATTATCCAGAGCACCTTCTACCTTTCTGACATTGCACGCTGCGCGCTGACCGCGATGTTGTGGTGCCGCGGTGGACACATCTGCGCCGCGATTTGACGCGGCGTAGACCGGTGGAGCCCCATGCATGGCCATGAGGGATGTGCATGATGACTCACAAAACACCTGCCATGCCACACGGGAGACTCAAAAAGGCTCGTTGAAAACGAACCAGATTCATCATGCCATGTAAGAGCGACACGCCAGTTGCGCGTGTACCGTGGCATGTGTAAGTCGGTCGCGCGGAGTGTCATACGGGTAAGCAAAATTTTGTCACTGGGCAGTCACATCTTTCACTTGCGAATCAAGCACGAAGGATGGCTGCTGAACCTCGGCTGGCACAAGCGGCGCGCCGATACGTCGACGATGAGATTCATGACGATCGCGGAGCTGTGTCGATCCCTCGTGAGGACGAACGGCCACTGTGCAGGGCGCGCCACTAGGAACACAAAGTACGAGCTTGGCACGGTGCAAGCATGTTTACCAACAGCATCGCCAACAGGGAAACCAAAACAAAGCATCTGCAGGCCACGTTTGTTTGGCATACAAACCTGTGTCTGCAAATTCACAGGCGCGCGTGGACGCAAAACTTGAGCTTCACGCTCTGCGATATCGAACTCAAAAGGCGCAAAGACATCGTCCCTGCCCAGAGATAATCATCATGACATACATAATACCTGAGTGTCTTCTGAATGACTGTCGGTGTGTTGCTGGCTCGCGGGTGGCATCGTAGAAATTGAAAATGCACACCTGGATGAGTCCCTGATCCCGACTTCAGCAGAATTCTTGCAGCCTGCAGCAGAGACACTGCAGAAAGCTCTATTGGTTGCGGAGATCGGTGGGTTTAGGCTGCAGAGCTGCACGAGGGACGCGGAAGGGCCGCTAGCGGTGGGTACGACTGCTGCTGGAGCTGATGTTCCAGTCAAAGTTCTATGCGCAGGAAGGAAAGGATGGGAGTGCTGTGCTGCACGATGCTGCAGTGTCCTATGTTGCAGCTCTACTTGCTGCTGTCGCGATTTTGCGTACATAGCCATTCGGGCGTCACGCCCGGTAACGTCGCACGCCAATGACGCTGGCGGCATCATGCATGTGTTCATCCGGCTTGGGCTGGTGGTGTGGGAATGTGCGCATTAGATAGACACGACGTAGGCCACGTGCACGACGGCCATGCAGAGTGTTACACGGAGATGAACGCAACAGCCCGGTCATGCAGAGTGCTGTTTGGCGCGCCATGGCGCTACATGCGGGTGTGGCGATGGGGACACCCTTCGCGAATTGCTTTGCGCACAACCGCTTGACGGCAACCACTACCAGAGACAAGCTTCGTAGGTGAAACACTTTGTTCTGGGTCAATTGGGGTAGGTTTTTGACAACTTTCTTGCACTGAGATGCATACTTGAAGTAAGTTTGACAAGATTGTGTCACGTACGGGTCAACGCGCGCGCCGAACACGTGCATGCCCCAGCATGTGTACAGTGCTGAGCGAGACTTCACTGCACGTCAATGTACCCTCTCTTCAGAATCGTACTTTAAGCCATGCTGTTCATTTCTGACAGTCAGCAATACAAATTTTTGTGGTCTGCGCCTGCCCCATCACTTCTGCACTGGAGTGTGGGACAACGGCACCAGCTGCATTGATAATGAGGGGGGGAGGGGGGGGGTCCTGTCGCTAACTGCAGTCTACACGAGAAGCTGGCCCAGGACGGATCGGATGGTGCCGCCTGCTTCATAAGTGCCACACGATACAAATTTTGCGCATGCCACGGCCTGTAATAACAATTAAGGGCTGTGTTGTGACAGCATGGGGGACTGCATTTTCCGTCCGGCTCCGGAACATGGGAGGCCACGGATCTTCGGCGTCCGTGGCCACGTATGTCGCGCATGTCATCGCTGAAAGCACAATTTCATAGTATCGGCATGTTCGAGGCTTGCTGCTGCATCTTAGAAATATCCGTTCGGCGACACGCTGGCTTGCCTCTCGCACAGTGGACCAGACTGCTCACCCCACGCAAGGGGCTGGCAACGTCAGAGAGCCTCAGCGAAAGATTGCTCAAAGCAATACGCCATACTCGATCTCGATGGTAGTTGTGATACATCAGCTGCTGCAACGGCGATCCGTCCGGAGCCAAGCTCAACATGCCAAAGGTGGCTTAGGTCGGATGACACGCATTTCGCCTATACCTTTCTGTAACAAACAGCATCAAGGACCCTATAAACAATGCCGGCTCTTCAATTTGATGAATCGATTTTATGTGCTTGTCACTGTTGGTGGTCTGCTGCGTGCGCTATATGTCAATGCCTGTGCAGTGGGCCGGCCATTTGGACTGGACCGTTGAAGCCCGGCATAAGACTGCTTAGGACTGCTTGTGTGATGCAATCATTCTACGCTGTGCTGTCGCCGCCAACGTCCGTGTGCCAGCATCCATTTGCGCTAGGCAGATGCAGGAAATCCCCATTACATCCTCACAGCTGTCAGCCTGCAGTCAAGCCTCGTCGAAATTCACTGTGTAAACCACATGTGATCCACCATGAAACGCTTTGTTCGCTTGGCCTGCGTAAAGTGTGGTCTCCAGCTGCTGCTCCTTACAATTGCTGAAAGCATGCATGTCAAGGCATGTAGCAGGTGGCTCCATGCAGTACACCTGCTGCAAAACAGCGTGTGAGAATGTTTCGAGGGAAGTTTAGCGCGATACAGAAGCTGCTGTGTTTCTGTCTGTGTACGGCGCTCGGCCATGGTGAATGTTTTTTGGTGCATTGCTATGGATCGTGCCTCTGTGTTCTACCACCTAGTGGAGCTCACGTATATAACTTCTCCCGCTGCAAAATGGCAGATCCGAAGGCAACGGAGTGGCTCGCAACACTGTCACTGCATGGAATCAGGAAACTCTGTTGTGTACACTCATCGATATCTAGTGCTGCCTGACCCTTTCACGCTTTCGACCTGTTGCCATCGATGTGCCAATGGGGCCATGGGGGTCTGACCTCAAGTGGATCAACCTTGGATCAAGTGCATCCATTGACAGCCTGACCATCCTCCCCCGAGCCTTGTGAGAGACACTCTGACATGGCGACTACTGAACCTCTTCTATCAATAGCAACGATTGGAAGGAGAGATCTGAAGCAAGCATCCGTTGCTGACTGACCTGCAACCATATCACCATGCACATGCAGCCGAGGGGCCTGCCACTGCCTGGACAGCACAATGCTGGGCCTTGGTTCTGGCCCCGCTCTGTAGCAGCAGTAATAATTGGGATTTTCATGGACAAAAGCTCAGGATGCTTCGCCCAAAGTGCCACTTCACATGCCGCTGGGCTGTGCAGTCTTTGAGACACTGGCAGCCTGTGCTCACATCCTCAATGGCCTTCACCTCTCCTGAAATCGAATAGATGCGGCTGTGGTCGTTGGATGGCAAATTCTGATCCGCACTCGTGCAGGGGCAGAAGTTGTAGGTATCCTGGTGCAGCATCCACGGCTGTGTGAGAACACCATTCGAAGCGGTGTCAATCGTTGTCAGCTGGGACATCTGCAGCCATGGGCAACTGCAGCTGTCGGCGTAGGCAATCATGTTGATACATTCGCAAGCTGGTTATGTTTGCCAAGTCCTTGGCAAGGCGAGTCCTGCCAAACCACGATTGTTTCATTCAAACACGGGGAAGACCTTTATTACAGGCCTGACAAGCCAGGCACACAATCATATCAGGAAATAAATGCGCTTGCGATCCTACCTATGGCGCCTGACCGCCCAGTACTGAGAATCTAGATAATGAGCTCAATGTACACTCACAACAAAACCTCACATATTGATCTACAGACTCTCAGCGTCCTCATGGCTGCGAACAACCGCTCCCAGGTACACAACAGAATCAGATCATCATGGTGCCCCACGGCGCCGCCTCTGCCTCCGCCTCTGCAACGAAGCCCTCAGCATTCTTCAGCATGCTCAATTGCCAGTGCAGCGACATGTTCATGGGTACATTTGTCAACACTGCTTGCACATCAGCCACTGGCCTCTGCGGTCAAGCACCTCAACGACCAACCTTGATTGTGTAGACAGTTTCTGGATCGGGCATGCAGAACTGCCGCAGGTTGATGATCACAGAGCTGCTGAAAGGCAGGTGGTGCTCAGGGAGGTCCTTCAGGTATGGCACTCTGTCTCGGAAGGATGCCTCATAGGTGGTCTGGTTTGTCAGAGCGAGGTATACGTGGTACAGCCACAAGCCTCCAACAAACAGGAAAAATAGCAGCAGTGCCTGCAAGCACAACCTCCAGTTAGGCACCAGCTGCAAGCGTGTCATGGCCCAGCGAACACACCACATCCAGTTGGCTGTACGCACATCACCACCACCACCGAGTGCATGGCCAAGTGACCAAATGCATGGCCTCGCATCATGATGATAGGATGAAGCTGTGTGATGCACAGACCCAGGCATGACACAGCACATCTTTATCTAGGGCCTGGGCAGCATGTGAGTGTAACAGTAGCCGATAATGTTCAACATTTTCAATGTTTATGCAAGAGCTAGCCTGCATGACTAGCCTGCGCCACGGTTGCAGTCACATGACATTACTCATACTCCTGCTCCTATGATGCTAGTAAGGAATTCAAACAGCCAGGCTGGTATTGCTCCCTTGTTCAACAATCAATCAGAAGCAACATTAAATAGCTAGACCAGAGCTTCACAGCGTCACACCAACATGCGCAAGATGCCGCCATGTCATGACATCTTCCTGTCAAGGCAGACCTCTGCCTAGATGGCACAGGGTCTGCTCAAGTGGGTCTGAATGACGTTAGTCAGATATCCACCGCAGCAACCAGCAACACTAGCTCGCAGATGTCAACATGCAGCCCCACAACCGAGCTTCCACCTCAGCATCACTCTCACATGAGGGCTACCACATGACTAGGACTCTGGGAGGATTCATGCATTGACACAGGCCATACAATGACATGCTATAACCACCACAGTACAATGCGCACGTCCAGTGAAGCTGACCAGGGTAACGCGATACCTGACCAGAGCTGACAAGGTCAGTGCGATCCATGCATGCACTGCGTTGCACAGGGGCACATGGGAGCAGCAGCAACAGATGCTCACGGGGGCAGCAGTGACATGGGAGCAGTAGTGACATGGGAGCAGCAGTGACATGGGAGCAGCAGTGACGTGGAAGCAGCAGTGACATGGGAGCAGCAGGGGGCGCGCAGGAGCAGCAGCAGCGCCCGCAGCAGGCACGGCGGGCGCTGATGCTCTACCCGCGAGCCCGCACAGCATGGTCTATCTCAACAATGTCATAGCCAAAGATCATGTGATGAAGCGGGACGCACCAGCATCGCGAGGAGCAGGTGCAGCTGGTGCACGACCCACACCTCCCAGTCGCCGTTGCGGTGGAAGGCGCTGACGAGCTGGGTGGCCGCCCAGGTGAGCAGCACGAGCTGTGCGGTGAGGTAGGCGAAGAAGAGGCGGTGGTTGTGCTCGCCAACGCAGTTCCCGATCCACGCGCAGTGGTGGTCAAACCGCCGCACGCACAGCCCGCAGTCGTGGCAGTGCTTTGCGCGCAGCGGCTGCCAGAGGTCGCAGTACGGGCACAGGCGGCCAGGGTTTGTTGTGGAGTACCTGCATGCAGATGCATATGTCTTGATGCCGCCGCGCTGTGGGCATGGCTATGAGGCACCGACTGAGCGCAGCGGTCTGCTGTGGTGTGGAAGATCGGGCACCTGAACGGAGCAGCTCGAGAGCTGCACCATACAACTGGTGTACGTCTGGCTGAGGTTTTGAACTAATAGCTAGCTTCCAAAACAGCTGCTGTGTTGCAGGACGAGGGGTGCATCTACATGGTGTCAGTCGACGTTCTCAACGACAGCTGCAGTGTAATTGCGACCACGATCGAGCTGTATTTGCAGCGGCTGTGCGTGGCGCTGCATTCCCAGTGATGCGACTGATGGCTGGCAGGCAACACTGACAACGCTAGCCGTGACCAGCCCAGCTGCCATGGAAAAAGCGCGACAGGAAGATCAGCGGAGGCCGCACCAGTCCGGCGGGGGTCCTGTCGCGGCCTCTGAAACGCTCATCCGTGACAGCGATCGTTGTGACAGCGCCAAGCTGCGCTGCAGGTGCGCACGCCGCACATCCGGAGTGATGCAGCCCAGCGCGCCTGCCGACGCCCCGGCGGCCGACGCCGCATCGCCGCGGCGGGCGGCGTTCACCCCACTGTCTGCTATCGATGATGCCCTCCGGCTCGCCAAGTGCCACTGCGTCCGGGCTGCCGCGTCGCCATCGTCGAACGGCGACCGCCGCTCCAGCGGCCGAATGTCCCCCGCGGTGCCTGCTCTCGCCTCTCCTTCATCCGGAATCTCTATCACCACGGGCTCCTGTGCACCGTCTACGTCCTCCTCCTCCTCCTCCTCAGTGACATCCACCCCCACTTCACGCGCAGTGTCCCGCTCCGCGCGTGGGCCGTGCGGCGACGTCGCCTGAGCCGCGTGCTGCCGCGGCTGCCGCCGCTCCGGCGACGTGCCATCGCCAGCCATGCTGCTGCCGCCGCCGCCAAGGCGGGAGGCTGCCGTGCGCAGGGCCTTGCCGACAGCCTGCGCGCGGCCCCGCCGCTGCGTCCCTGCCGTGCTTTCCTGATCGTCGACCAGGTCGAGCGGCTGCGCGAGCGGGTCCGCCGCCGGCGCACGCTGCGTCGGCGGCAGCGCCACGGCTGAGCTCCCCCGGAACACGTGGCCGGGCTCTGCCGTAAGCCCGAAATCAACGAACGGATTCTCAGCGGCGGACGGCTGCCGCTGTGGTGCGAGTGGCTCCAGCTCCATGCCGATCATACCCCCCGTGAGGTCCATCTGGTCCGACCCAAAGCCGGCCAGTGACGCTCCGTACTCCGGCACCACGCTGGGCTGACCCCTCGAATCACGCGCCGAAGTGTTGACCCCGCGCTCGCCGCGGCCGAAGCGACCCTCTGCCACTGGCCCTGCCACCGGCTCCAGATCGTCGCTTTTGTTGCGGTCGCCGGGGTAGCAGATGCAGCCGCACAGGCCACGCACACCGCCGCTGCTGGAGCCGCGCGCCACGCGGCCGCGCTGCGCGTGCTGCGGCATGAGATCTGTTTCAAGCAGCACGGCCTCGTCGTCGTCGCCGCTCACAGACACGCTGTCAAAGCGGAAGCCGGCAAAGAACGTCAGCCAGCGGCCGACGCTGCGCGCTCCACGCTGCAGCGCAACGACCACCGTGTGTGCCAGGGGCCACTCCCCTCGGACACACGTCCGGCCACATGTGACCGCGCCTGTGGACATCGCCTCCTGCACTCACCCCACTGTTCTGTGTGTGCTGGACCCACTCGGTGCGACGCGGCGCAAGCACCTGACCGGCTCAGTATAACAGAACAGGCAAATCAAATAGTCAAAGCAGCGGTTTGCTGAACGCTGTCAGCATGGGGTAGGCCGGCCGTGAAACGCACCCGATTCCGGAAGCTCTGTGACGCGGAGGAGCGCAGGGAAGATGTAGAGGTCAGCGCGCCCGCCGCGACGGCCGCCACTGCTGCTGCCACTTTCGGGGAGCTCATGCGTGATGACCCGCCGCAGCCGTCGGAGCCCCCGTCCGCCGCCATGTTCAGTCGCGCGCGCGACGCGTTCTTCGCAAACACGCGGCCAAGATGTAACACGTCCAGCGGCGGCACCGCCGCCGCAGCACGCACGACGTCCTGGTCGCATCCTGCCGCCGCGGCGCCTTCACGCGATGCTGCTGCAGCCGAGGTAGCCCCTGACTTCCCAGGCAGGAACCCTTGATGAGTTGGGGAGGAACCCAGGGACGAGTCGGATGTATGCGGCGTCACGGTGGCGATATGCATGCTGTGCGGTGGCGACGCGCGGCGCGAGAAGAGTGCCGCCTCATTGGCTTTTGCAGCTGACGTGTGGACGTGTGCTGATGTGGCAACATGTGGGATGCGCGCCTCTGCAACTGGCCCCGGCATGCCGGGGCTGCTGCGCGCTGCGCGCAGCAGCGTGTTGGCGGGGGTGATTTCACAGGTAGCCTCCGCGATGGGTCCGGGGTGGGAGGGGCCGCGGAGGTGCGGCGGGGGGAGGGGCGAAGCGCGGGAGGGGGGGTGGGGGCTGGAGGTGGGTGACGTGCCCAGGGGCGAGGGGCCGCGTGGGGATGGGCGGCCAAAGGCGAGCATGTCCAGGGGCGCTGGGCGGGGGCGCTGAGGCTGGACTGTGTGTGGCTGGCCAGGTGCAGACATACCGCTTGCCGCCTGCACAAATGCGCGGTGTCAGGGTGGCGCGGCAGCGGATACAATGGTTTCCAAGCAGAGTTACATGCTGCCGCTGTAGGAGCGGGATGAGTCGAGAATCCGACGCAGGTGCTGTCACCTGGCTGGCGTGACGCGGCCTTCCACAACTCTCGTGATGGTTGCGGATTCATCACGATTATCAGGCCAGGTTGCATGAGTTGAAGACACGCCAGATGCAGAGCATGGGGAAGGTATGTGGTGTAATGCAGAGGGTGAAAGGATGGCCACTGGCGGGATGTAAAGGATAGGCAGCGCATTGCGATTGTGCAGAGCTCACGCTAAGAGAGGACGAGTGTACCCGCGGGAAGTATGTCAAGACATGGCCGGGGTGATTGGCGTACCGCTAGTGGAGATCCAGACATGTATGAGCTACCTCCTGCGTCGTCGGCGGGACGCAGCTGCCCAATTCCGTCCAGCGCGCGGTGTGGCAGCGACGACGAACGCGCCTTGCTCTGCAGCGCTGTGCTGGAGTCGCTGATTGTGGCGCTTTCCTCACTCGCTCGCCGGTCGGCGCAGGGGCTGCCGAGGGGGGAGGGGGGAATGAGCCCGTGGTCAATGCCGAGACCGTGTTGCACGCGGGCAATGCGAGGGCCGAAAATGGCGCCGCCGTCGTGGAAGCGCTCGTCGTCAGTGTCATCAGTGACAGGGACGCGGCCGTAGGAATGCGGGGATGTGTGAGGGAAGGGGGCGAGTCCGGCTGGGGAGTCCATTGCGGACACCCGGGCCGTGTGCCAAGCTGCACGCAGTGCATGTCCAGCGGTGAGAATGAAGCAAGCGCATCTGCCTGCGGGGCTTCTTTTGTGTTTCACACAGAGGATCGGGAGGTGAGGGCGTACTTGTCGGCGTGTGGATCGACGTGGTTGCTGACGCATAGCTCTCACGTCGGTTTGGGGTTGGGGAGCCTGGGTTCCACTGAGAGCCAGGTGGCGTGGCTGCAGGTGTGGTGGCTTGGACATTGGTCGTGCCCAAAGACCTGGTGCTTGTGCCGGTAGCACCTGCATTCTCGCTACCAACCGAGGCTTGGACCTGCGCAGACTGTGCACTGGAGTGCTGGCAGCCTGTTCGGCTGTGGGCACAGGTGCACGGTGGCCGGACGACGCCTGGATTGGAGAGGGACACCCACATGTAGAGCCAGAAGTTGATCCCGACGAGGAAGAAAGCCAGGACGATGGGCCCTGGTCTTCCGGCGTCGAAGTCGTTGTGAACTTGCGACCGCGAAAACACGATCGCAGCGAGAATCAGCACATGTGCCAGGACCCATATGGCTCGAGCTATGACAGTTGCACGCTTTGCTGCATACACCCGTCTGTTTTGTGGACATAGCCTTGCTTGCCGTCGGACCGTATGCAAACATGCACATACGTCCGGTTACAACAACCGCAGTTCAGGGCACACCTGCCCGGCGTCGTCTTTTCTGCGCACGATGCACAGCTTCAGACTTGGCACCGGCTGGGACATTCCTGGACTGCAGTTGCATCCGCCTAATCTGCCGCTGCATCGGCAACACGCCTGCAGCAAAAGATCCCGTGGCACTCCGGCATTCCACTCACAGCGGCAAAATCAGACAAGGATGCTAGTCGTCTATTTGACCAAGGGAATGTGGCCTGTGCTTACCAGACCGAGTTGAGGCTTGATCCCCATCGCGATGAGCTTCAGCGCTCCCCCTCCCAGCGACTTCCATGCCGCGAAAAGTCACTTTGAAGACGCTAATTTAAAGATATTCTGTGAAGATTTTGCCTGAACGATCGCACGTGGCGCTGTCGTGGCACGCAGCGGATCACGGACTATGGACTGCAGTGCATCACAGCTGGAGGCGTGCATCTCCAATTTCATCCTCTTCGGTTGCTATAAGGATGCTAGTGGCGTTAGCGACGAATGATCACAGCCAGCTGCATGCAGGGCCGCTCATTGTAGCCCAGCGTCGCTGCAAGCTTTGCGTCTCCAGCGATGGGCAGCCTGGATGCGTTGTACAACGCAAGAGTTGAGTTCATGACACATAAACGAATCTCGGCATGCACTGGTATGCTAAACATATGCTAGACGCAACACAGCCACCTGGCCTCGCGCCCTAATGGCTAGTCGCGACACCTCGTGCCGGGGCACTCCGCATGAACATACCACAGCGATCGTGTTGGCACCGCGGTGCACCGGGCAACCTCGTGTGCATTTAAGAGTTCAAATGTTGATGAATTTCTGTGTACGGTATCTGGACCCGCATGAGAGTGCAGGTCAACTAGGCACACTCGTGATTGCGTCGTCTTCAGCCCCGTTTGGCATAGCTGTTGCAGTCCCGCCGCTGAGTAACTGTCGGATCTCTTGCCTAATTGTCACCGTTTAGTGCAGCGGCTGTGACAACTCGGTTCAATGGATTCTGACATTGGTGAACAGGTGCTCCCTCCAGTTCACAACTGTTCAATGACGGCATCAGCCTTGCCAATAACAGTACCTGCTACCTGACCTGCATCTCTGTTTTTTAGTATCTCAGAACGCCCTGTACGTATTCTGCAGGTCTACATCGGCTGCATTGACATTGTTGGATGCGGGTGTGCTTCCCCTCACCGACTGACCCTCTGCTGAAACCTGCTGAAGTTGTTACGCCTGAGGCAGAAGAAGCAAACGCCATCCTCAGCATTGCGCTTGCAAAATAGTTGGTAAGTTTATGGGGTGTATCAGCACTGCCCGGCATTCGACATGAGTGTCGTCACGTAATGTCCAACGCACCCCATATCATGTACGGCTGACTTGCAGGGCGTGCGTGGTCAATGCCATAAATGCTCCTTCCAGCAAGCTCAAAGTTGGTCTTGACACGCCGCCTCCAGTGGAGCTCGCTGTGTCCCCAACAACAGGCGACAAGAATCCGACATTGAGCCCTTTCACAGTCAAGCACTGCACTAGCGACTCTGGCCAATTGGTGCGATCCCAATGAAGGAATAGCTGACCCAGCTCTAGCCTGGTAGTGCATTCAGTACACTGCAAGTGTGCATGGAGTGCCACCAAGCTGCGAGTGTCGAGCTCTTCTTGCCATGGCAAGATGCATTTTCCCATGGCAAGATGCGTTTTCCTTGCAACCCATGCATTTTCCTGGCAACAGCCCGATGCGGTACAGGCTTCGTTCATTGGCATCAATGCCACGGGTTCTGACGAATGTTTGGCAATCAAAGCTGCTCATGCTGTCGTCAGCATTCTGCGAAATGCGCCGGCAGTCAAGCAGGTCACTCTCATCGGGGCCTCTCACCTGCCCATGTGCCCGAGTACAACCATGGCTGTCTGCTCTGCGAATGGAGCTCAAGTCCCAGCAGCGTTGCAAAGCTGTAAAATTGTTCCAGGTGAGGCCTGTTACCTGCCGTGAAAGATGTGCTTGCTTGTAGAAATTGTTGGTGTGCGACATTCTATTGGTGCTTTGAGAATCGTATGCTGAGCATGCAAACTGCACTGCCAGAGGCAGCCTGGCTGAAACAATGAAAGGGTACCAGAAAACGTAACACTGTCAAACTCCGCATTGTGTCAGATTCTAGCGGCACTTGCTGTGCCAGCTGAATATGCAAGCTGTGCATGCGTCGTCTCTCAGAGCACGTTTTGTGTGCAGTTGAGGCTATGTTGAAGAACGAGATGATTGCATCTCTATATTACTGGCTATGTGCATGTGGTATACCAACCATTATTTTCCTGGCTCCAGCTAACCGCCCTGCTGCTGGCACCGGCGCACAGGCACGGAACGTCGATGCTGCTGCGTGTGCTGCCGTGGCCAAGGTCCTTAAAAATGTGGTGAAAGTCGAAGTTGACCCAGCCGTTATCGATAGAACGATTTTGATAGGTTCTGTGCCCATTCCCGGGCCGAGAGTAGACAGTCTGATGTATATGTGACACTGCTTCCACGGTACCTCTCCTGCCGCTCCACTCCACTACAATTCTATTCCTGACAGAAAGATTGCGGAACATTCAGAATGGAAGTTTTGATATTGTTCACGTCACGAAACATCATCAGAGAGTTGTCATACGCCGTTCCAGGCAGAACTGGGCATAAAATGTTCTGTGTCTACAAGTGGAGTGAGCATGCATCTACACTCCTGGCAACCACAGCGACAGACCATCATCACAAGTAATCTACGGCCGCTGTGTCGCAGTACGAGCAAGCACGACGGTCATCCAGAATAGTTCGCATGTGCAGTTCTATTGCAGGTGCGTGTCGCTGCAGTACGGCAGTACCGGCCGTGGCGCACTTAACAATGAGCAAGTGCAGACGGGGCCAAGGCATTCAGCCTTTCACCCCGACGATCGTGCCCTGAAGCAATTAACGCTCTTCAGGATCAGCGATGTCCGGCGTGGCCCTGTCCGCAGGCTCAGAGCGTCACCATTACAGAGCTACAGATGGGACAAGCGCGCATGCGCTTACCGACAAGCTGGAGGTATGCAAGTGATATCTGAATGTGCCTGCTTGCATACGCAATCTGTGTGATCGCCTGGGGGGAACGGGGCTTGGTGCTGGCAGTCACTGGGTGGGCACTCAGAGTGGCGCGCACCAAGCTTCCTGTGCTTGCAGCGTGACCTCGTGGCATCTAGGGCTCAACTCGTCCGAAAGGATGCGGAGATAGAAGTCCTCAAGGAACACAACAAAGAGATAACCGATGAGCTGGCATGGGTTGTCAAGGATTTGCTGCGGCTGAAACAAGCCGATGTTCATGACCGCTGCCGAAGCTGGCTTCTCTCCAGTCAGGGACTGTCAACGGTGCTTGCCAGCAGGGACGGGCCGGAGAACAAGTGCCCTGCAGGTGAGCCGCAGTCGCTCTGCGCATGCGAATGAATGAATAGTGTATCTCTGCATCTGCGTCCCTTGGCTCCAGGTTTTGTTGGGTTGCGCAAGGACAAAGACTGCTCAACACCGGCGCTGACTGAGGAGACCGTGAACCAGTTCAGTGACGCCCAAGGGGGCGGGAGTGATCTGGAGCTCATGCGGGAGGTGCAGCAGCAACGCGGGGCCCTTCCAGACCGGCTGCTCACCAAGCTCAATGACGCGCTGCACGCCAATCGCGCACAGGTCCATGTCCTCAAAGCCCGCGTACTGCGCCTGGAGGCCACCCAGGACACTGCCCGCAACGGCTCAGGCAATCAGATGACAGAGCCGCAGCATGGCCAAAGAATCAATGGTGCAGCCGGCCTTGGCTGCAGACGAAAGGTGCGACCATGGCACAAGCATCAGGCTGGCCGAAACGGGGGTGTTGCACAAGATACTCCGGGAGATCTGAAAATTATCCCCATTCTGGGGGATATGGGGATAGATGAGTATGTATTTTGAGGGGCAAAAACCGAATTCAGGGCACAAAGCATCATACACCCATACAGATCCTGCATGATAGTGCAATGGACATGCGGCAAGTCTTCAACTCAGCCGTGGGACAGGGAGGTAGGCCGGCTTTTGAACACAACAGAGGTTTGGCCGCGCTGCACCAGCGCTATTCCGTCTGCAATCACCTTACCGCGCCAAAGGACATTGGCCTTTGCGCGAGCCTCTTTCTGGTGCTTGAAGATGCCTGCAGCCCTGCGCTTGTTCCCTGCACCCTGCACCGCAGCAGGCATTCGTGAATATGTCGCACTTTCACAGCTGTCAACCTCCGCCGACGCTGCAGGATGGTAGATTGCTGTTCCATAAACATCATGTTGTAGTGGTTGCATGGGTTATGTCACTCCCCCGAGCCTGCTGAGGTTCAGACTCTCTCTCTCTCTCTCTCTCTCTCTCTCTCTCTCTCTCTCTCTCTCTCTCTCTCTCTCTCTCTCTCTCTCTCTCTCTCTCTCTCTCTCTCTCTCTCTCTCTCTCTCTCCCTCTCTCTCCCTCTCTCTCCCTCTCTCTCTCTCTCTCTCTCTCTCCCTCTCTCCCTCTCTCTCTCTCTCTCTCTCTCTCTCTCTACTTGAGAGTGCTAGGAGCGTGCACGGTCAGGGAAGGTTGTTTCGATCGATGCTGCTGCTTGCAGGATGATTCTGCACATGGCATGCATGCACACTTTGAGCGAGCAGACGAGGCAACCGATACCGGGAAGGCAGAGTACACATCAGCATGCCGCCCTGAGCGCACAAGCGCCACCGGCACCGCAAACAGTAGCGGCTGCATCGAGGTCCTTGAGATTGCGCCTGAAGCCACCGTGACTGCGGGAGGCGCGCCGCCGCGCAGCGGCAGTGGTGGCGCAGACCAGCGGGAACACGAGCGGGAACATTCCTCGCTGTCCCAGGGTGCGGGGTTGGCGCAGGTCCTGCTCCGAGAGCGCGAGCTGCTGCGGCGGCTGGAGGTGGCGGAGGCTGCGCGGGCGGAGCAGGACACGCTGCGCCGGCGCGCAGAGACCGCCGAGTCTTCGCAGCAGGAGGTCAGGCGAACGTACAAGAAGAAGATGGTGCGGTTTGTCAACCACTATGGACCAATTTGTCAATGATGTTCTTCGCGGCCTGATTCACCTTGGCATGCATGTGTCGGTATGCTCCTTCCGTGTCCATGTACACGTGCCGTTTACGCAGATGCATTCTCAGGGCCTCCGACTGATCACTGCACCGGCCCCATGCCGGCTGACACGTTAACATAGAGGCCTGCGTGGCAGTCATAGCTGTGACGCAACCTGTGCACCGCGTGCTGAGTTTATAGCGAGTGGTCCTGCTGACGGTAATCCTAGCTCTGCCAGCATGGTCCACACGCTATGTAAGCGAGCTGCTGCAACCTTTGTGAATGGTCAAGGGCGGCACTGCTGGAGTGCACGTAGCAGCGAGAGGGTATGAGCAGTGTCAATGATTGCTACTGGTGTATAGCAGCAAATCCGACAGCGTGCAGTCCATCGCTGCATGCATTTCTGAGTAATGTGTAGAGGAACACTGGCATTTTTTGCAATTTGGTATCAACGTTGCAGCTGTCGCAGACACTGATTAGCGCTGGGTGCCAATGATGAACACCTGGTGTGGGGTTCTGTGCAGGAAGAGCTGCAGTCGGAGCTGCTGCGGCTGAAGGGGCAAGCAGCGCAGGTTGAAGCAGACGCAGCGGCCAGGGCCGCAGACGCGGCCACTGCCGAGGCACGCGCGGCGGCTGCAACGTCCCACTCACAGGCCACCGCCGCCGAGCTGCACCAGTTGCGGACCGAGCGTGCGGACTTCGACCGGCGGACGGCAGCGCTGCTCGAGCAGCTGGATGAGGCTCGGGGGGAGCTCCGGGCTGCGGAAGGGGCGCTGGCCACTGCTGTGCAGCAGCACCAGGTGCGCCCATGGAGTGGTGGCATGGCTGCAGCATGAAAGCGACCACTACTGCCAACTCAGATGGTGCAGTGTGAATGTCTTGTCATGGCTGATTTTTGTGGCGCATCGGGTGCGGGGGGGGGGGGGGGGGGGGGGGTCACCAGTCGATTGACGCTGCAAACTGACTACAGTTGTGGCAGGTGCCGTGTGGGCTGTTCTTACTGTGCATGTGCAGGCCTGCCGTGTCCATACTTTGATTGACGCGCGCTGGCCGTGGCGCAGGAGACGGAGGCGCAGCTGCAAGAGGCGCTGGGCGCCGCCGAGCGCGGCACCAGCGATGCCGGCTCCGCCCGACAGGACGCTGCAGCGGCGGCGGCGGCCGCCGCGGCAGAGACGCAGCGCCTGCAGGGCCTGCTGAGCCGGCGGGAGGACCGGGTGACGGAGCTCGCGGCGAGGCACGCGCGCTCGCAGCGCAGCGGCTGGAGGCACAGACGCGGCGGGACGCGGCGGACGCCGCCGCGCGGGTCGCCGAGGCCGCAGCGGCGGGCGCCGAGGCCCGCGCAGAGAAGCTGCGGGGGCTGCTCGAGGAGGCGGAGGCTGCCGCAGAGGCGGTCGGGGAGCGGCTGCAAAGCGCGGAGGCCGCCGCTGCTGAGTTGCCTGGGCTCCGGCAGGAGCTGCAGGGCCTGCAGGGGCGGGAGATGGAGGCGGTCCGGCAGCGGGACAAACGTCAGTCGGAGCTGGATGATGCACGAGGTGCGATGCGTGCCACTCCATGGCGCTGCCATTCAGCCTTGGCGGTAGCACCTGCCTGACTGACGTGTGTGTCACGCGCTAGGATTGGGTGTGGCCGTTAGCCACAGGCGGACTCAGTGTGAGCTACTGGTTGTGGCAGTGTTGATGTTAGAGTGCTGGGAGTTTGCCCCGACCCTGCTGACATACAGGGTTGTGATGTCGTTATGTACCTTGTGCGCGATCAGCAGCTGTTGCAGGGTGTGTTGCTGCTGCTCAGCGCTGAGTCTGCACGGGAGGTGCGCAGCACACGCGTAGCATGTCTGGGCCTGCAGCAACACCACCTCTCGTCGCCTGCCTGTTGTGGCACTGTCTCGCTAGAACTGTTTCAGGCAGGAGGCCATTCGTGCCTGAAGCGTACACGGGCCATGGTTCTAGCCCAGGCGCACAGTGGTTCAACGACGACCACTACCAGGACCACTGTAATAGTAGTATTTGCAGCCCAGCGTGACACGTGACCCCCCCAGGCCTGCGATTGGGGCATGCTGCCCCAGCATGCTGCCCATGCTGCCAATGCTGCCCAAGCAGACTTCCACACTGCACCTGCGGCGAATGCGCAGTGCTGTGCGCTGTGAAAGACGCGGTGGGCATGCAGGCCGAATACGCGAGACAGCGGCGGCGCTCGCAGCAGCCGAGGGCAGCCTCGGGGACGCGCGGGCAGCGGCAGCCGATGCAGAACGCACGAGGCAGGCGGCGTGTGCAGAGGCGGAGGATGAGCGCGCTGCTGCTGCCTCAGCGACGGCGCGGGCGGGCGTTCTGCAGGCGGACGTGGCGCGCCTCGAGGTGCAGCTGTCAGCCAGTGTTGATCGTGCAGAGGCCGCCGCAGGGGAGCGGGATGCGCTGCACGAGCAGGTGGCAACCCTACAGGTACATGGCAACCAGCGCCGTCCTGTGGCACGGTACTTTCACTTGGGTGTTAAGCGCGCCATCATGAGGTGCAGTGTGGATTTCAATTCAATGCACCAGCACGTATTTCAGTGTCATTGTGCCGCCTGCATGAAGAGTGCTGCACCGCAAGCAGCTAGTGTAGGTGTGGTTGCGACTCGGCAGGCCTGCCTAAGGCTGCACAGCCTGCGAGGTCACTCGATGCGTCTGACGTATATGGGCATACATGTTTCCGCTGCCTGCCAGAGCAGCCAGCTTGCTCTGCTCATGCAACCAATGTGGCCCTTGTGCGGCAGTCATAGCCACACCTGTGAGCCGGGCAGCAGTCGTAGGCACGTGATGTGATTGATATTAGGCAATTATTAAAATTGGGCAACACAAAAGGCACCAAGGGCGTGCAGGCGGAGGCAATCCAACTCAAGCAAGATGCAGCCGTGGCCAAACGGGCGCTTGCCAAGGCTGAGCATGAAGCAGCGGGCATGACAAAGCGCGCACAGCACGCGGAGCGCGCCTCCGCCGCTGCTGCCGACCTCTCAGCCGGGTTGCAGCTCAAGGTGGAGGCGTCGGAGCGGAGCGCAGCGGACGCTGTTGCCGCACGCAGGCGTGCCGTTGCGGAGCTGCGGGAGGTGCAGCGCGCAGCAGAGGCATGCGCGGCGGCCCGGGACACTGCCGAGGCCCTCGTGCGGCAGGGCCGCAGCGACAGCGACAGCCTCAAGAGCAAGCTTAGCAAGGCAAAGGCCGCAGCCAAGGTGCCCTCTTGCCACTGCGACTGTTTGTGACACACAACTTGAGCTGGATAAGTTTCACCCTGTCTTGTTGGCTTTTCATGGTCGCCTGTCTTACTGCCTTGTAGCATGTCTTTGGCTGATGTCATGTATGACGGCAACGACTGGCTCGAATCCAATAGGACATGTTTGTACATGCCGTATCGGACAACATAGAAGCGGCGTTCGCAACGCTTTGAAGCCCTTAGAGTGGCGGCGGTGGAGTGTACGCGGCACGAGTTGCGCTGCTGCAGCTGCGGTGCTGGGGCGGGGGGTGTGAGTGTGGTTGTGGCAGTGCAGGGCGCGCAGGCGGCGGTCGTGGGGGAGGGGAAGCGGGCGGCCGAGGCAGAGGCACGCAGCCGGCAGCTGCAGGTGGACGTGGCCGCCGTGACAGAGCGGCTGCAGGAGGCTGTCGCCGCGCTGCAGGTGCGCAGCACGCGCAGCACGCCAGCTGCACAGCATCACAGAGACCATCTAACATGTTATGCTCCATTTTGATGTTGCAGATGTTGCGCCAGGCTTGCACACATGGAAACGCTCCAACACAGATCCATCGCCAAGCACGGCTGCAGCGCTGAGCCGGGGATGCGCGGGGAGTGGGCTTTGGGCAGACCAATTTGCTTCTCGAATTGACGAAGTGAAACACCTCTCTTTGAGGCATGTGCATGTCTATCTCGAGATATGTATGCCTGTGGTGAAGCCATGCAGCGTGCTGTAGCGCACAGTGAGTGCTGCTGGTGTGACGGCCACAGGCACATGAGGTCCAGTGCTGCCTGCTGTGTTGCATGCCTATATGTGCCTCGAGACCCTGCCATGAATGTGCTGCTTGACAGCGTAATAGCAGCACAGTTTCTGACAAAATTGAATACACCGTAGCAACATTGAGGAGATAGGAATACGACATAGATTTGCACTCGCTTGGTGTACTGGCTCGGAGCCCCTCAATGTCAAGGTACTAGTACATACATTGAGCATTGCATCGAGGTGGGCAAATGTGTGTGTGCTGCGCGAGCTGTGACAGGCGCTGTGCAGGAGCTGCGCGACTTGAACCAGGCGGAGCGGGACCGGCACCAGGAGACGCGGCGCAGCCTGCAGGCGGCCAACGGCAGCCTCGCGAAGGCGGCGGCCGCGGCAGCCGCCGCCGGCCGGGCAGGTGCTGGCGCAGCAGAGCGTGAGGCGCTGCTGCGCGATTTTGCCGGGCAGGTGCGGCGCAGCCCTCACTGCTTGCCACAGGCAGGTGTGTGTGTGTGTGTGTGTGTGTGTGTGTGTGTGTGTGTGTGTGTGTGTGTGTGTGCTTGCCTCACTGCTTGCCACAGGCACGATGCAGTCTGCGACCGATCGCGGCGGGTGTCTCAAGCGTAACTATGTGCACGCAGCACATTACAGCGGACGGTGCATGCACCAGGGCGGGAGCAGACCAAAATCGCCGACCAGGGCTGGATGTGTCTGTTTGGCAGGCCTTTGCTGTATGTGTGGGGAGGGTCTCGGTGTGACCGCCATCCAGCACACCACAGTGAAGCGTGGTCGCCGTGCCCCTGTCACACACAGCATCAGCCCTCAGCAGCGGAGCGCCCGTTTCCGCATTGCCAAAAGTGCCGCCGTGATGGAATTCCCCGGCATCGCGGTGTGCCGCATGTGCAGATGCATGTGTGTGCTCTGCTGCACACCGCGATGCAGAGCGCCTTGGCCACCGATGCGGTCGGTTGTTTCCGTGACCACGTACGTACGTGACAGTTTGGCACTGCCTGAGGCTGGTAACGCGCACAGGTTACAAAGCTGGAGGCGCAATCGGCGAAGCAGCAGGCGCTGATCACCGAGCTGCAGGCCACGGCACGGCGCACCACCGCGGAGCGTGACGATGCGGCAGCGCAGCTGAAGGAGCGTCTTGCGCATGCACACGCCGAGCTCGCGGCCGCCCGCACCACCAACAGTAAGCTCAAGAGTGACTTTCTGGAGCAAACGACCCTCATCGGGGCTTCCGGCCTTGTGCCTGCCGCTGCGCCGCCAGTGCCGCTTGAGCGAGCCACCCTGGATGACCTGACCCGTACGCCCTATACACATCGAGAACGGTACATTGCATGCGAGCAACAAGCATTGCCACATGTGGGTGTTTCCCCTGCCCTGGCCGCGACGGTTGATGTGGTCGTTTTTTATGGGGCGCCTGCTTTTGGCTTTCTTGCAATTGTGCGGCAGCATCGCGCAATCAATATGTGCCCATGTGGTTGTGCTGCATGCATGTGTCTGTGCTGCATGCATGTGTCTGTGCTGCATGCATGTGTCTGTGCTGCATGCATGTGTCTGTGCACGCTTCTGCAGTGGTGGGAGAGCTGGTAAAGCATACCCTGGTCCAGAAGTTCCAGCTGCAGGTTGTTCCGGCGCATGGCCCCGCGAGCTCTTCGCGAAGTAGTGCAAGAGTGGGTTCTGTTTGTACAGGAAAGCTCAAGGCAGTTGCGCGGCACATGCGCGTCGCATGGCGCCCGCCGCCTTTGGCCGCCACCTCAGCGGATGCCTTTGTGAGGTGCCTGCACGGCTTCCTCGGCTGCTTGGAGACCGAAGCGCTCGCGCAGCAATCGGCTACGCTCAAGGCCGGAGCCGCGGCGCGGCTGCCATGCCGGCGGAAGAACAGCCAGGGTGGAGGGCCTGTCCGGGAACGCTCGCGACCAATGTCTGCCACGCAACTGCCGCTTGCTGCGATGCTGTCAAGCGGGCCGGCTCCTGGAGAGATGCAGGAAGATGTACAGGAGAGGTTCAGGGGGGCCGCACTGACAGGCGCAGGGTCGCTAAGGTCGCGTGCAAGCATGCCAACATGATAGCCTGCCGAGATTGGCGTAGCTGCAGAGTCAGGTATCGGTATGAGTTTTGGGTTGCAAGAGGTTTATTCAAGGCTCACAGCAACCAGTGCTCATCTGTAGCTGGGGGTACATGTGGCAGGTAGAACATGTCAGTATGCGAGATGCAGGGCACACAGTGTCAGTGGTGACACCTGGTGAGCTGTCAGCACGCTGTGCGCCACAGATGTCACCGTTGCCACACACTAGCTCTGTCACCAACCTGACAGCTGACAAGTGCTGTTGGCTAACACAAATGAGGAACACGGCAGAGTCAACGACAATGACCTTTGGAAATCATAATGCAACGTAAAGAGCCTAAACAGAGGCCTTTTGGCCATGCATGCACTGCCCCACAAGGAGGCTTCACCACCTTGTGAGCTCTCTAATCTACATCCCCACCCGCTGCATACTTCATGATGACAAAGCAGGTGAGCCATCTACCGTAATATCCCATACTTGATCCCACCACACCCACGAACGCATACGCTTGTGTCTACTCACGACCTGAATCCAATTCCACTGCATGTTACGCATCGACCGTTCTGCCTGCAGCTACTGCTTTGCTGTGCCTGTGCATACAACTGCACCGCTGCCGCACCGTGTGCACAGCCCATCCACCTCAGTGCTTTCCAGCACCAGTGTTGGCAGACCACCGCCTGAGTGCTTTGCAGCGCCCCTGTTGGCTGGGTGCCATCTCAGCGCTTTGCAGCGCCAGTGTCGGCGAGGAATGCTGGCAGCGTGGGGATGCGGGGCACGCTTGCCGGCCTCGTGGCCTGTGCTGCCAGCGACTTGCCGGCCGTCATCACGCACGAGTCCGAGAAGAGCAGCTCCTCCAGTGGCTCGCCCTGCACAGGCGCGCACATGCATGCTCAGCATGCATGGCAGCTGTTTGAGTAGCTGTACGTTCAACCAGCATGGGTGCAACAAGCCAATGGGTGCAGGGTGAACAGGGGAAAGCTTAGTCCCCGCAGAGCGCGTGCTCAACTGCAAGCTCAAGAGACGCATCGTGGTGATGGTGTGCGGTTGTTGCTGTGCATGCTGTGGTTGATGGACTTTTACGTGTTGCTGTTTGCTGCTGGCCGGCTGCTGGGATTCGGATGCTTGGTTGTTGCTGCCCTCGCTGTTATACTCCTGCGTTGATCTCCGTGTAACACAGAGATGCATCCCGTGCAGACATATTCTGGCACTCATTCAGTGTGTCATGGGGCGGGAGTAGGGTGGGGGTAGGGGGAGAGGACGCACTTCCCAGACGCCGATCGCGCGGACGGATATGGGCACGTCGGCCTCCGAGGAGATGCGCGCGGTGGGCGCGGTGCACTTGAGGTCGGGGGAGATGCCGGTGTGGTCGATCTCATCGAGGTGCGGCGTCTGATAGCTGGCCACGGTCACAAACAGGCCGGCGCCGTCGCCCATCTCAAACACCGCCTGCATGCCGCAGCCACCGTCACGTGACAGGCCAGCCGCAGCGTGCGCCACGGCACGCGCCGCGGCTGGGGCAGGCTCTAGGCGGCCTGCCTGTGGCTGTGCGCAACGTCCTGTCGCTGTGGCGAGGCATGCATGTATATAGGTGGATGCAACAGTCCCATCGGGCTGCAGCGGCGGTGTATGCCGATGCGGCCAATGATAATGACAGTGGCGCTCGGCAGCAGGGTGGTACGATGTTATGTGTGAGACTAGATGAGAAAGTGGTTCACAAAACGTTCACGTGGTTGGGTGGGGTAAGCCGGGGGGGCATGCCTGGATGCGGCCCTTGCCGTAGGTGCTTGAGTCGCCGATGATGCGGGCGCGGCCAGAGTCGTGCAGCGCGCCCGCCAGGATCTCGCTCGCGCTGGCGCTGCCGTCGTTGACGAGCACCACGAGCGGCAGGTCCGTCTGCGCGGGGCCCTCCGGCACGACGACCGTGCGCTGAGTGACGCCGTCGCGGCCCGCGATCGCAAACGCCGGGGTGCCCCCTGGTAGCCAGATGTTTGCAATGTCTAGGCCTGCACAGCACACAGCATGGCCCGGTCTGGCCAGAGAGCGCTGCTGCCGGCGGAAGCACACGCAGCCGGGGGTGCTCAGCTGCTTGCGATGAGCGTGCAGCCGCCGATCCGGCATGCGACAGGGCCGCGGGGATCATGATTAACGAAAGCCACAGTCAACACATGAGTTTGTGGGGTGGGTGGGTGCTTTTGGGGTGAGGGTGGGAGGCACACCAGCACCGACGAGGCCTCCAGGGTTGTCACGGAGGTCTAGGATGAAGCCTCGCACGCCCTCACGCGAGAGGCGGGTGACAGCCTCCTGCACATCTTGCGGGGCGGTACTGTTGAACTGGGAGAGGCGGATGTAGCCGATCGGCTGGCCGCGCATCGGCAGGCGGCCGGACACGACGGCGCTGATGCGCACAGGGGCGCGCTGCAGCGTCACGGTCTGCAGGCCGCTTCCGGAGGGTGCACTAGTACTGGCAGGAGGCCATGAGACGTTGGTGAGCGGAGCACCGCCGAGAGAGCTGTCCGGCGCGTCTTGTGGGGTGCGTGGGGAGGGAGGGGGGGTGCTGGAGCGTAGCATGGGTGCCCTCGCAGCCACGCCAGGAGTATACCCACCTGTGAATCGGACGAATGAGAGCGAGACTTGCGTGCCACTCTTGCCTCGCAGCAGCTCACCAGCTACGTTTGTGTCAGCGTCGACTTCTTTTCCATCTATTGCGACCACGATGTCGCCGCGGCGCAGGCCTGCCCGCTCAGCTGGCGAGTTCGCGATCGGGGCAGCCACGACAACGTGGTTGCTCCTTGGATCACTTGCCAGCAGAAGCCCCACGCCCTGAAGCTCTCCTTCACTAGCGGATTGGTATGTGTTGTACGCACTGCAGGCATGGCGCCGAGAGTGTCAGTTCCACTTGACCAGTACATAGCAGCGACGAATGACGTGGATGGGTGACAATGTAAGCCACAAACTGGACGTGCACGCCTCAGAATACAACAGGCCACAAGCTATTTCACGCACTAACATGAGCTTTGCAGCCTGCATAGCCTGCATACCTTGGGGGGATGATGCGAGTGTAGGGATCTCCAAGCGTTGACAGCATTGACGAGACTGCATCGTACGCAGCGCTGGCGTCTTCAGAGGAGCTTGCGCGCAGCATACCCCTTACGAGTTGTTGAGGCCAATTGATGCGATTCTGCGCGGCATGGTAGTGTCAAATTCGAGAGATGGCACGGCTGTGGCGCTGGTCCAGACGCTGAAGAACGGGCAAGAGCAGCTCGCCATGACAAATCGGTGAGTGTGTCAAGGATAAAGTTGGTATGATATTCAATATCAAGCATGATCAACGCCTTCGATATGTTGCATCACCACTGCGCAGTTCATTTGTCTGCATAGGACGCACCAACGTGGAGGTGTCAAAGAACACATCGTCGATGATACTCCACGACTCCAGCATTGACTCTTGTACTTGCATGACCTCTTCGCTGCGAGAGATTGCCAGCCGGAGCTGCTCTGCTTCTGCGCTAGAAGGAGCACTGTACCCCAACAGCACTGCGCCAGCGGTTGACAACAACACGTTGCGCACATCGTGCACGAGCTTGCGCAATGGCTGCTCATTGTTTGTCTGGATCGAATGGTCAACTTCAGAAGGGCTTTGCTTCGCAGACATAGCTACAGTTGCGAGGCGAGCGGGCTTCCGACACACAACTCTAGCCTCACTCAGGCCGCGACCCACCATACTTTGATTCGATTGGATCGACATTGCTTTGATTTACAGCGATCAGCAGCGCGCTTGAGTCCCGGTGTAGAGTTGACGAGCAAGTCGAACGCTGCTGTAGATGCCGGGCGAAGTTGCACTGGCCAAACGAACATGCATCGAACGAGCTTTCCAGCAACAACCAAAAGCATAAATGTATGCCTGGTGGTGCACCAGCGCACGTTGTTCGAGTGGAGCATGTGGCCACAGACCACAATTCGCGTTACGGCCAAGCGCTGACCTCAACACTGCGCGGCGCGCACGCTGACTCACACGTCTGCCGTGTCATCCGACAAACTGCATTTGGTCAGAAACACTGGCTCGGCCGTTCCATCCACCACCTTACGATTCCATCCGAATGCATATTATGCTTAGGTCAGACGACAAACGCGCGGGCGCACACATCACGCTCCGTGTGCGTACCGACCACGAGTTCACCTCGGAAGGCACTGCTTGCCGGCGTACGCAGCTGCCAGACATCGCTCTGTTAAGCGCCTGTGCTGTACAATATTGCCATGTATGCTCTGGATATTACAGGCTCGGTGTAGCTCATGGGGATGCGGAGAAAAGCTTCGTGCGATCAGTTGAACGACGCATGGCAATGCCGCTAAACCATCTGCAAGCAAGGGCGTCACTGGCAATTAGTGATCATCTTCGCGGCTGGTCTCCAGGAAACTAATCAACTGTGCCGATGCCCCTCTTCCACCAGAAGAAAGAGCACTGCCGACATCCGTGCAGCGTACGCTGTGAGAACACCGAGGGCATTGCCACTGCAAACATGGACTTTGCCATGGACTTTGCCATGGCTAGCATGCCCTCCGAGCACTGGGAATTCCGGAATTGTGCAAAGTCAGCAGCGGTCACAGCCACTAGCATACCAGAGCTCCCCAGAGTTCATGGGTCTGGCCAGATCGGATGCATGCTGAAGCGCACAGCCTCAAACTGATCACAGTCCATGACGCCCTCACGCATGTGGCATTGACAATGGGGGAAGCTGTGTGGGACAGCTGACTGTGCGGCGGTATAAATCTCGAGAGACATCGGAACGAGCAACAGCCATTCCGGATCTCAATCAATGCACCAACAGTATATGCAGGCCAGCCACAGCTAACATCAACGCACGCACATGATTCAGACTTGGCCAGGTCAATCACCTCACGATGGCCCCGGGCCCGGACTGCTTGGCTTCACAGCCTGCTCGCCACAGTCCACACGCTCCCTGTGAACCTGTGTGCCGCGTCAGCAGGCCTCTGATGTTGGCGATGCCAACAGCTCCAGCGCCTGCAGCTCCAGTCAACAAGTTGGAACAGCGCATGGTAGTCCCAACATGTAGCGGCATGGCATGTGCAGGATCACTCGTGTCCTGGACCAGGTATGTAATGCCTAGGACAGTGGCATGAGCGGTACGTGTACTGTTACATCGAGGGGCTCCGATCCAGTGCACCAAGCGAACGTACAACTAGATTCTAGACTCACATGCTACCCAGCAGATGCAAGCCGGCCAGGCGATCACCTGGCACAAACTGCGCACCCGTGAGCCGTGCTACCCTGGACATGGTCTTTCTGATCACAAACCCATTTCCTTTCACTGTCGCCGCACTGAACTCCCGCAAGGAGTTCTCAATCCAGCGAGCCTTTGCTCTCTTGTCAAACGGCCCAACCAACGACACTGCCAGCGTGTTGAGGTACTGCATGGCATGCGACCCTAGTCTGCCATATGTCTCGTGCACAACCGGCACCACCTTGTACGATCCCTGCACACTCTCTTTGTACTTGTTGAGTTTGAACTGCTCGCGTACGGCGGCCGCGTGCCCCTGTGCCCCCGATGCTTTCCCCACCACAGCCACCCCAGATGGGTGGATGAAGCTGACATTTAGTACATACACGTCCACGTCCGGACCATTTGCTAGGATGTCCCCCCTACTGTCGTCCCTGTAGCGTCTGTCCAGGCTGCGCATCACAGGCTCAATTGATGTGGACACCCCTGCCGCTCTTACTCGACGGCGCCAAGCCGTAACGGCAATGTTGTGGCGCAACGTCCAGCAGTCGGCATTGTGTCGACATGTCATGGCATGATCTACGTCGCCGGGCTTCACCCGAGCATTGCAATCACATATCACTTCCCCATCTAACGGCGGCAGGGGGGAAAGTCGCCCCTGAACCGCATCCCATGCACAAAATCCCCATCATTCAGAGTCAGCATGCGGTTGGTTGGGAGGGAATCCAGGAACAGTGAGGCAACACGACAGGCGCAGCTGCGCATGCGTGCAAGGTCCTTTGCGCCACCAGGGGTGCTGCCCAGCTGTTGCAGCAGCGCGTCGTGCCGTGTCTGCGCTACTGCCCTGGTCACTTTTCTGCTCACACCGGGAAGGCCAGCGGCGATGAAGACGTTGTCGAGCTCCTCTGGCCCCCAGTCTGCCTCCGGCGGCATTGCTGCACGCAGCGCTGTCCATTTTTCTTGTAGGCCTGTGGCAACGTCGCCTTCGGCGAATGGGCGGAAGTCGGGGGGGCCATCGCGCATGGCGTCATGCGCCAGCGCGGCGCTGGACAGATAGGCTGCATCTGCCTCGTGCTCCGTGACGTCCATGAGGCCAAATCCGCCGTGGCGCAGCGGTAGTTGCTCCTCGGCGACGGTGGGCATCTGCGGGTGGTGCATGATCTCCCGCGCCGCCGCCATTACCCTGTCTTGCAGCCGCTGCACCGCGTCTTTGACCGAGTCCCACGCGACGACACGGACTAGGTGGGTGAGGGCAAGCTGCACAGAGCCGCGGAGCAGCAGGAACTTGTCCTGGGCAGGCAGGGGGAGAGAGAGGAGGCGATCAATCTTCGCACATGCGGTTGTCGCGCGGCGGTTGCAGTAGTCCTTGACGTAGGGGGTGTGGCCGATGGGCGTGCCTGCGCAGGTGACGCCGTGTGGGCGCAGCGGCACGCCTGTGGCGTCGGCCACATTCTGGGCCGCGTCGCAATCAATGATGGATGTGGCTGCACTCTTCGCACGGCCGATGCGGAGGCCGATCGGGTGGGCGTGTTCCTCCAGGGTGGTGAAGGCCTTGATGATGGGTGCGCCGGTGCCGCGGATGCTGCAGTCATCGGCATAGGCAAGGAGGGCCGCGTCGGCGGGATCTGCGGTGGCTTGGGCGGCTTCGAGAGCCGGCTGCAGAGTCAGTGAGAAGAGGAGGCTGGCAAGGGGGTCGCCCTGTTTCACACCTCTGGTCGATGTGATCGGGGCTGTGCCTGGTGGGGCGCCTATGACGTGGTGCTGGGTTGGTGCTGTGTTGGCCCATATGGCGTATGGGAGGAGCAGTTGGGCGCGCTGGTGGACTGCGTCGAGCATGGACTGGTGTGGATGGAGTTGTATGCGTTCTTGAAGTCCACCGACAGGATGACGGTGTCGAGATTCCCAACGGCGGCAGACGAGAGCGCATGGCCCATGGTCTGAGCGCCGCCGGAGATACCGACACCAACCTGCAGCGGGGCAAGGCTGGGGCCCACTTCGCTGCATGCTCTGAGTGCACAGAGGCTGGCGATGCGGACCCAGACTTCTTGGACGGCGATGGGGCGGATGCCGCCGTCTGGCTTGCGGATGGGGACGAGTCTGGTGCTGAGGAGGGCTGTCACCTGCGGGAACTGGCCGCTGATGACCTGGTTGATGAGGTGGGGGATGGCGTCTCTGGCCTCGGTGCTGGCGGATGCGGCGGATCTGACGTGTTCGTACGTCCAGCCGCTCAGGCCGGGTGCAGAGGAGTTGGGAAGGTTGCCGAGGACACGTTCTAGGTCGTCCACAGTGATGTGTTACACAGTGATAGATCTAGGACTCAGCAGCGCCGAGGCAACAGTGATGTGTGGTGCGGCTGTGGTACGTGTACTAGCATGTATTAAATGTATTACTGGGGCTCGATACGTCCTGCTCATGCTGCAGCCTATGCTGTCCATGCAAACTGTCCATGCAAACTGTCCATGCAAACTGTCCATGCAAACTGTTCTGCTGCACCCACTGCAAGCACCACTGACTGTCTCACCACTGTCCATCCATCATCCGTTCAAAAACGATTCAGTATAGGTGCTCTCTGTGGCCTCGCAAACTGTGTAGCCTACCTGGCCGTGCGCTTGCCCGCTGGGGCCTGTCCCAACCTTGAAGACGGTTTTGAACTCCAGAGCACAGGAGTCACGCCCCTCAGCACGACTGACGCTGCTTCGGAGAGCTGCTGTCTAGACAGCCGCAGGTCTGACTTCTGCTCTCATGTGCCAACAGCCGTGCCAACCTTGCCGGCACTGCCGGGGTGTAGTGGGAAGTGTGCAGTGGAGTCCGGACGCCAGCAGCAGAGATGTCCACATGAATGCACGCAGTTATAGCGCTACTGCAGCTGCATGCAGTGGGCAGGTTGATAATGCTGGCAACTGTCGCCAACAGAGTACAAGCAGGCGGTGCTGCATGGAATTCGCTACTGCAATCTGCCTGGTGGATGCAGTCATCAATGGTTGGGGGTGCCTCCAACCGTTGACACATCAGGGCCCTGCGCTGCGGGGGGCGTGCGCCTCCGGGCTCTCATGGGCGGGGGGGCCCGTGGTGGAGTACTCGAGTGGGGCTGGCTGTAGTGGGGGTTCGGCTGTTGGGGGGGTGGGTGGTGGCCGGGTTTGCTGGGGTGGGCAGTAGTACGCAGTGTGGCTGGTGGTTGCTGTGTGCGGCTGTGGCGTGGGTGCTGCAGTGGTGGGGTGCGGGAGTGCGCGTGTGTGTGGGTGCGTGGGTGTGGTTGTGTCAGCTGCGTCGGTTCGCTGTGGCTTTTCGCCTGAGACAGTTGCTGCTTGTTGCCCCTTGTTGCTGTCTGCTTTCGGGGCTTTTGGCCGTCTGCTTTCCTGCTATTGCCTTCGCTGCCGGGCGCTTGCGTTCATCTCCGTGTTACACATCAGGGCCCTGAAAGACCGGAAGCCATCTGGCGAGTCGAATGGGTTGTGACGACCGCTTGCCGCGGAAGGTCGATTGGATTTAGCGCGGTAACCAGCCGCGCGGCCGCGCCTTGGGCACGCTCAAGGCTGCCAGAAGGCTGTTGTGACGACGATTAAACGTCACTTGAGCACTTTGGTTTTGCCACGATCGGGGTCTTGCTGATATATAACACACACTCGCTGAGGAATATGTACCAGCCGGAGTTCAGGTCCACTTTGGGCGAAGTCCTAATAGAACTATACATTCAATTGGCTCGTGCTCGTCGTCTGAGGGGGGGCGTGACAAGGATACTATCGGCACAACACCCACAAGCTTCAATCTGATTTCTGCAAGAGATAGTGAGGCTGTTCATGGCGCGGATCGTGCGAGCAAGCGCCGGCCAGCTCTGCACTGGAGTGCAGGCGTACCTGGCGAGCCCCGCATTGGGCGCCCGCAAGCGCACGTATACTACTACAATCACACGTATGTCTCACCCTTTCACGTTGTATTCAAGCGTAGTATCAAATTTTCAGTTTTGTAATGACAGTAGTGCTGCACGCGATGTGCACGCGGACGTGGCATAAGGAGCACAACTCGTTTATTTAGCAGCCTGTCCGCGCGCAGAGAGACAGATCTTTATTGTACCAACACCTGTTATGAATGCCACGAGCTGGCTGCGATGCGCCATGGTGGGGCACATGCGCGAGGAATACGTATCGGCCAGTAGCTGAAAGGTCAACAGCTCGTATGACACTGATCAGTTCTTCTCAATGTTCAGCACGCCAGCATTGACATTGCCTAACTCTAAGTATGCAACGTTGTCTCACAATAGTATGTAGTGCCGTGCGACTGTGAACCTGTGCGTATGTGCCGCACCTGCTCGGCGTCTTCGTTTGCACGAGACCGCCGTGCGCGCTGTGCACACCGCTGTATTGCCACGCCTGATGTTCAGGGCCACACCACGCTGTTGACAGACCCTTTCGCGCAAGCGGGCAGAGGCTCATGTGTTGTGGTGTCATGTGTTGCGTCGACGACTGCTGTCCATGCAGTCCATCCATCCACCATGGCCATGTTCGGAGAAATGGTTGACATGCTCGGCTCTGCAAACACGCCGCGGGCAGCTCGTTGCAAGCTCGCTCGATAAACCAGGATCTTTGTCAGAAACCAGGTCAATGGCCTTTGGTGCAGTTAGGCAAGTTGTGTCTCATGCTGATGCAGGTGCTGGAGCTGACAATGCAGTGGTCCAGCCTCTGGCACAAGGAACCAATGTGCCCACAACCCCTCCGCGACCTACGCCAGAGATGGGCCAGTCGCCTACAATTGCTTCTCCAATCTCAGCCTCTCAGCCTCAGGTGTGTTCATGTCAAGCATCCGCTTCACATTCCCAACTGCACACCCTCCAAGCCTAGGACACTTTTTTCACATGACAGGTTCCACACCTGGTGCCTGTGCGTGCATGTACATAGCCTGCGCGGTGTAGCGCTCGCTTCGTGTGATGTGCGGTTACGCTGCTGTTTCTGTTCCGGGAGGGTGTGGATCATGCTAGTATGGACGGTGACCGTGTGGCTTGTGACTGTTTGGTTGTTTTGTTTGTTTGGTTCCCTGTTTTGTTCCCTCGGCGCTGCTGAGGCCTTGAACTACCACAGTAAAACACATGACAGGTTGCATCTCAAGCAGATCAGGTCTGGAAATGGAGTGCTGCACTGGTACTTATCAGGAGTCTAGTTGCGGAAAGCAGATACGATCTTGCACCACATAGACATGTAAGCCCAGCAGACCAAATTGTCAGTCCATCTCGCGAGGATTCCTCAATGTCACTGTCCAGAATCCACCCAGAGTTCTACATCATACCTGATCGGATCATCGGTCAACATGCCGGTGTCAGCACAGCCAATGTCCATCACATCAAGTCAGGTTAGCGTCTGCTGTCCGTGGACTCGCAGCCGAACCTGCAGTCCACACTGATCGCCTGCACTGTCATGCGGGCATGCCGCACACATGACCTCTGCACTTACACGTCATGCGCACGGGTCTTAGATCTATCACTGTATAACACCTCATGCGCATAACACCTCATGCTGTAGGACAAGCTTCCACCTGGGTTAGCAGATGACAGTTTCTTCGCTCAGCACTGGAGCGTCGAGTTCTGGAGGCAGCCTCGTGGCAGGGCCAACGAGGACAAGGCAGACTTTCGGGAGCTGGCGTCTGTGGCCGCACAGTCCGTGCGCCGCGCCAACGTGCTGCAAGACACCACCACGGCTGCATACTGGGCGTACCACTCCGCCCGGTGGGCCTTCTTTCTCCTCCAGGCAGCGGGCTCAGTTGTGCTCGCCTCGAGACCAGCTGACCTCTCCAAAGGCCAGCTCACATTCACCAGTGGCGTCCTGGATGCTTCTGCATCATCACGGCTTGCTTGGGTGTGCGGCGCCTGCTGCTGCCTGTTCCGAGTCCTGCCTGTTCCGAGTCTCGTCAGCCTGTGCGCCATATGCTGTTTGCTGTGGTGGCTCAGTGACTCACTCCATGAAGGCCTAACCACATTTCGGCTTCCTTTCACACCTGCCTGCTGGGTGTTGCGGCCGAGCGCCAGAAGCAGAGCTGGTGCCGAGGTGTTCAGACACAGATCTTTGACTGCGGCAGCGCTATGCAGAACTTGTCAACTGAAGCCTTTGGCACGTTTGAGTGCGACCTGCGCAACATCAAGGAGGGCGCCTACAAGCTCCCCTGGGACATGACCACCCTGGGCCACCGCCAGACAAACCCGCTCTACGTGCTGCGGCAGAGCATACTCTACTTCCGGGAGGCGCGGCAGGTGCTGGGGCGGCGGCGGGAGCCGGAGGGGCAGGTCGGCGTGGTGCCGTTTGAGCGCAGCAACCTGTATCCAGACTACTACCAGAACAACTTCCACTTCCAGACCGACGGCTGGTTCAGCTCGCAGTCGGCAGATGCCTACGAGGTCACGACAGAGTCGCTGTTCTTTGGTCGGCAGGATGCGATGCAGCGCGGCACCCTTCTGGCCATGAACAGGTGAGCTCTAGGCTCGATTGTTGCACTTGAGTGCGTTTGTGTCACGTGTTTCCCTGGCTTCCAGGAACAAGCTGCGCAAGAGCATGCTGCTGCGCCGTATGTGATGCACGCTGTGCCACGCAGGTACTTCCCGGGGTCGAATGGCGCAGGACTGGCGATGCTGGAGGTGGGCGCAGGCACGGGCCGGCTGGCGACGTTTGTGCGGGACAACTACCCGGCCGCGCGCCTCACCGTGTCCGACCTCTCCCCCTTCTACCTCGAGAAGGCACGCTCCAACATGGCCTACTGGCAGCGCTGCGCCTCCCCCAGCGCGCGCAGCGCGGGCAGCGTGTCATTCCTGCAGTGCGCGGCGGAGGCGCTGCCGCATGAGGACGCATGCATGGATGTCGTGTACTGCGTCTACATGTTCCACGAGGTGCCCGACGACGCACGGCGTGCTGCGCTGCGGGAGTTTGCGCGGGTGCTCAAGCCGGGGGGTGTGCTGATCATCACGGACTCGATTCAAGAAGGTGACCGGCCGGCGTTGACACGTTTGCGTGCATTCTCCGCCATGAACGAGCCCCACTACACATCGTATGTCGACTTCAGCTTCGCAACGGAGCTGCAGGCAGCAGGCCTGCAGCCAGACTTCAAGTCTTTGTCATCATCAACCAAGACCATCACGGCAGTTAAGCGCTGATCCTGCTGTACTAGATGTAGCAGCTACGCTGGACATGCACAGCAGGTTGTTAGCCACTGTCCATGTTCCATGTTTGTGTAAATGTCCAATCGCCCAGCCCGACGTGGCAAGACCAACCTCTAAATGATGCCATTGCTCTTGTTCTATGTGCTTTGTCATGCACCAGTCGCGTGAGATCTCTGGGCCCAGAACAATGGACTCATGGCCATGTTCTGTTCTCCACAGACGGTAATATGAGCCCGTGCAGCTCCACAGATGCCATGCAGATCTCAGGAGCATGGCATCTAAGGAACACGATCTGACCTGGGTTCCTTTCCAGAGGTGCCACACAGAGACAAATCTCAGCCCCAGCATTGCCGCGAGAAACATGCATGTAAAACGGCACAATGGACAATATGCGTGCATCACCTGTGCCTAGGTGCCGTGGTGCACTGACGCTTCGCAGGTTCCCACTGCAAGCAGCGACCACGGTGCACCGTGCGATCGATATATTCACTGCCGCCGAGCATTTCTACTATTTGTACTGTGAACGAGTGAACACTTGTCGATCACACTTTGTTGGGCAGTTGCAGCGCAAGAGTTCTGCAGCTCAGCAGCTGGCAACGCCACAAACAATGCCGCTTCTGTAGCCCTATGAACTTGCAATGAGTGGATAGTTAAATTATTTATGAGAAGTCTTGGGGCGTTTCGCGGACACGATCGACAGCGATCGGATGCAGTCAGCCTCACGAGGCCTCACCAGTGCAAAACAACCGTCCACCCACCTACCTTGCTCAGCCTTTGAGTGGAAGCTGCACACACGCGTCTCACAGACTCTAATTATGTGATTGCGAAGGCACACAACATCATGATTACTTAGCTGACTGCCGGTTTGAGCCCAGCACCGTTTGGTTCCAAGCATTATTTGCCTGTTTCCAACTGGCTCCTTAGATGCTCACCCCAGCAACGCCCACTGTACACAGTAGCCCACCGTTATGGTGGGCAATAGTGCGCAATAGTGCGCCCAGGCAATCCCCACGTAGCGTCAACACGAGTCATCAAGGTCCACAGCGGATTGTTTGTGCAAGAAACCCCAATTATGTAGCGGTGATTGTTTGTGCACACAGAACCATGCGTGGTGTGTGCGTGTCTGCTTTCGCGCTGGCGTTAGTTCGTTCTGGCGTTTGCTTGTGCGGCGCGTGGCCTTGGTGCTTGCGGTGGCCGGTCTGTCTGTTTGTTTGTTGCCTGGTCTGTTGCCTCGGCGCTGCTGAGTCCTAGATCTATCACTGTGTAACACACACAGAACCATAAGAAACCCCAATTATGTAGCGGTTGCCAATAATGCACTCGTTTCCGCAATCAGATGTGTACTGCTCACCCAGCGTTTCTCCACCCTCACAACTCTCCCACGCTGGCAGTGGGCAACATGAGCAGCAATGCTTTCACAACAGCCCACACAATGACCAAATTGATAATACAGACACATACAATGACCACACAGACTTCACTAAGCATTACTAAGTTGAGTTTGATTTATTCTGTGCATTTCCGAGAGAGTTGTGAGTCGGCCCACCCCCAGTTTCTCCGCCCCATCTACTAGCCCACCCAGGTGGGCCAATTTGGCGTAGACGCTGTGCTATAGCAGGCAGTAGCGCAATTGCCCTCGAAGCTTCTCCGGGGCGGGAGCTGTGCAACTGGTACAGCTATGCTGCTGTGCTGTGCTGCTGTGCTGTGCTGCTGTGAGCAGACGTACATGCTCGGCCTGCTCCAGCTGTTACAGACGCCAACACACGTACCTCCATGTGTGGGATGCATGTCCGTGTGAAATGATATGATACGCCCGGGTGATCGCGCGTGCGGGATCCCAAAAATTCTGTGGGTGAGCTGGCCTTTACGTGGCTTGCCTGCGCCACGTGCCACCAAATTTGTCATCTCGTGGGCCAAGGAGCACTGTAACAGTGCTCCGCGTGCCACTGCTGCCAATTGCAATTGCTTGAGCTTTGCTGCTGTGCCTGTGCACGTGGCCACAGGCTGAGAGTGTCAGCATTGGATCCTTCCGAGACGAATCTGTTCAGCGGTGCTGCCGGGGCTGCCTGTCCCCACTACCGGCCGCTGACGGGCCATCGCGCATAGGCTTGAGCCGTGACCCAGGGAGCTCTAAAGATATATATGGAACGCCATATGGAACGCCTTCAAGCGTCGATCTGTTTCATGGTGAAGCAGGAAAGACCAGCTGATCATGAGCGAAGCAGCAACATGGACCGGGCCGTCAACTGTCGCTTGAGTGCTGGCCACGAAGAGGGGATTGTCGACACCTCGCGGGAATCCGTGGATTTCGATCCGTCGACTGAATTCAAATTGCCGCCATCCTATTTGAAGCGGACCCGTTCATTGGACACTTCCGTGCAGAAGCGTGTATATAAATCATATGTCGAACGTCCTGGCCGAAAGGCTTGTCTGCGAACGCATGCGCAAACCCAGCGCTCGACCGCTCTGAGACTGTGTGACGGTACTCCGATTGTACCTGGGTTGTGTCAAGCTGTACTGTGTAAACCCTCTAAGGTCCAGCCAGCACACCATAGCGCTTATATAGTGTTCCGGCCTGTGTGCGACTCCTGCCTTTAGCCCATTTGCAATGTGCTAATCCCCACACACGCCAACACCCCTTTCTAGAAGGGTCTATGCTCACGTCAGCCATGCTCTCTCGAGCATGCTCACGTAGCAGTGTTGGTGACCACATAACACAGCAACCTCGGCACAGGCATGTGCGCGGAAGGTCAGAGAAGCATCTCTGCCTCCTCGAGGACCTTCTGAAGGCTTCCAGAAGACTGTGCTGCCGCGTACAGCTTGTATCGTCACAGAGCTCCCCCCCTAAGCCTCTTGCTTGCCCTCAAGCAAGTCAGTCAGCTCGTCTAGCGACAAGGGGAAAGCGTCTGTCGGTGGCTCTTGGTTGCGGCTCGACCAAAAGTCCCGGATGTGATGGTTGCAACCATGTAGAAGCATGGCATCATGCCAGCCTTGGCCGCCGCCTACCCAATGCACATGGTATTGCCGTCTAGGCACATCCCTAGTATCAGAGATGTGATCAACCTCAAAGAACAATTCAGAGTCCTCTACCTCTGGAATTACTGGGGGCTGATAAGGACCATCGCCATGGTACTTCCTCAGTGACGAGACATGGAATACATTGTGCATGCGATGCAACGGGCTTGGCAACTCAACACGAAAGCTGAGCCTATGCTGACCAATCACTTCTGTAATCGGAAAAGGGCCCAAGTACCGGGGCGCTAGCTTCAACTTGAAGCCTTGCTTTAGCTTGAAGTGTTTGATGTGGACCAGCACTCGGTCTCCCACCTCTAGCAACTCTGCCGGTCTCCTGCGGCGATTAGCCGAGGCCTTTTGCCTTTGCTGTGCTGCCTCTATGCACCTCTTGGCAACTTGTAGTTGCTCAGACCACCTGCCGACGAACTTGTTCACTCTCGCATTCTCTTTGCGCAAAACTTGCGAGATGGGAGTGTCGGGATGCTGCCCGTAGTTCAGCATGAACGGCGTGTTGTCGATGGTCGAATTGTGTGCATTGTTCATGGCGAACTCTGCCACTGGCAACAGCGTGTCCCAGTTTTTCTGCGAGTTGTCAACGAAATGCCTGAGTGTATCCTCTAACACACCATTGGCGTTTTCTGTTTGCCCGTCAGACTGGGGGTGCTTGCCTGAGGACTTGTTGTGCTCAATGCCGAAGTGCTCGCACATGAGCTCCCAAAACGACGCAAAGCGCACGTCCCGGTCTGTCACTATGCTGCTGGGAATTCCATGCAGCTTCCACACTGTATCTTCAAACAGGTGGACCAGATCTGTGGCAGTGACATTCTTTGTGCATGGCGCCAGGTGCACCATCTTCGACAAGCGATCAACGAAGACCACGATAGTATTGTAACCCCGCTCAGTTACAGGCAAGTCAGTTATCAGGTCTAAAGACACTGATTCCCATCGTCGACCTGGGATAGGGAGAGGGTGTAATTCGCCCTGTGGCAACTGGTGCGACGCCTTGACGTGCTGGCACGAATCGCAAGTCTTTACGAATTTCGCCACGTCTACTGACACGCGCTCCCAGTGGAAAACCTCTCTCACCTTCTTGATCGTACGAGCCACCCCGTAGTGACCATACTGCGGGTGGGAATGCACTGATTCTATGCACTCTGTTCTCAACGTTTCAACGTCGGGGATGTACAGGCGATCATTCTTCGTCCAGTACAATCCGTCCTGGTGTTTTACCAGTTTTAGTCTGTCAAAGCGTTTCTGGTCTGATCGCTGCATCTGTTCGCAACCTTGTCGGCAACGGGCAAGTAGATTGTGAACCACATAGCCTTTGACAGCTTGTGCCGAAGGATGGACATTCACAACAGTTTCTCGATTGAGTTTCTGTTTCTTGCGCCGTCTCCCCCCCTTAGCAGTGCGTGGCTCACGCAGGACACCAGCGTAGAGAGAGCGACAGAATTCCTCTGATGGTGGGCCGTTACACTGTCAAGCGTACGCACACATTTACCACCAGCTTGCATTATTGCAAAGTGTTGCGGTGCACGCGATATCGGATCCGCGACATTAGACGCGCCTGGCCTATATTTCCATACGTAGTCGTACGCTGACGACTCATACAACCACCTCGCTCTGCGCTTCAGAGTATGCGGGTTTGGTACACTGATCAACGTATGTATTAGGCTGATGATCCGTCTCGATCACAATGGCCTGTCTGCCAACTCCAAGTAACACCGCCACTCTCGCAGTGCATAGATAACGGCAAGCATTTCAATGTCGGAAGCAGAGTAGTTTGCTTCACGCCCAGACAGCTTCTTAGAATAGAAAGCGACTGGGTGCCGATTCTGGAGCAGCATGCCACCCACAGCCGGTGCAGCTGTACAAGCATCACACACAACAGTGAACGACTCGGAAAAGTCTGGCAGTGCTAGTACAGGTGCACTTATCAAAGCATCTTTCAGATCTGAAAACGCTTGTGCGCACGCAGAGGTCCACTTATGTGTGAACGCCTCTTGCACGTTGCGAGCAGCCTCTGCTGAGAGCTTGCCCCACTGCAGCAGCTTTCCCTTCCGGTCAGTTGCCGTAATGCCCTTGAGTAGATCTGTCAGAGGGCTGGCTATTTTCGCATAATTACGAATGAATCGCCGGAAGTAATTTGCCAGGCCCAGGAAGCTGCGCACTTCATACACAGAACGAGGCTGCGGCCAGTCATTGACCACTTGTACCTTCGCTGGATCAGGCTTAATCCCCTCCGTGGACACGATGTGACCCAGGAATTTCAATTCCGGTTTGAAAAACTCACACTTAGACAGTTTGGCTTTGTACTGACTCTGTTTCAGCACTTCCAGCACTATCCGCAAATGTTGCAGATGCTCTTTTTCTGTTCGCGAATAAATTAGTATGTCGTCGAGGTAGACGCACACAAACCGGTTCAGCTGCCCGGAGAACAGTTTGTTCATTTTCGCTTGAAAGAGCGCCGGAGCATTGCAAAGCCCGAATGGTAACACTCGCCATTCATATTTCCCCACATGTGTGTTGAATGCCGTTTTCTCCCAATCTGAGGGGTGCAGGCCGATCTGGTGGTATCCCGATGTCAAATCGAGGGAGGTGAAGTACTTTGCACCGCTCAAATTATCCAGCAGATCATCAATTCGAGGAAGTGGGTACTTATTCTTAAGTGTCAACTTATTGAGTGCGCGGTAGTCTATACACATGCGCAGCGAACCGTCCGGCTTTGGAACGAACAGCACTGGTGCACCAAATGCTGAGGTTGACGGCACAATGCGTCTAGCATCCAACAACTCTTGGACTTGCTTTTCTACCTCCTTACGTTCTTTCATGGATAAGCGGAACGCTGGTCTGTTGGGCGGTGTAGCATCGGGCTGCAACCGAATGCCCTCAGGAGTATCATCCTGCCGCTCACCAACAGTTGGCGCATCAAACACTTCTGCGAATTCGTCAAGCAGAGCGTGCACTTTCTGTTCGCGTGTTTCTGATGTCTCTGCGGATTCTTCCTTCTTATCGCGGCACATGACCAGGAATGGAGTTGCCCGATCCATGCTAGGACGCAAACAGTATTCTGGCAGCTTGTACGTGTGACAACAGAATATCTTTCCAGGCGCTGCTGTGTCTGGCGCACCCGCGTGCGGTGTCGAGTCATCGACAGCAGCACTCTGATGGGGAAGAATGCGTAGGCGTTTTCGCCTAAGCCACATGCTCGCTGGCACGTATGCTCTGGCATCCGAGTTGCCGTAGTCAATACAGGCACCCTCAGTGATGAACCAATCATCTCCCAAGGATCACATCTACCCCTGGCACCATTTCAACAACATGCAGCATGACATCTGATTGATATGCCTGGATTTTCAACTTGCAGTGCACATAACCAGAGGTGGCAGTTTGTCTACCATCGGCCATAACGATTGGTACACTGTTCTTGTGAATAGTCAGTTTGTGTCGCTGTGCAAAACTTTTGCTCACAAAAACTGTGCTTCGCGCCGGAGTCCCCGAGCGCTGTGCAGTGCACACCAGCTATCGACGCAGAGAACACGAACGTCAGATCGTTGTTCACAGATTCACCATCACTGTCTTTCTCATGCAATAATGGTGCTGTATGAAACTGCTGTAGCCCTGGTGGCAGATCGTGCAACTTATTGGGCCCGCGTTTCAACGCTGGCGAGTCGTAAAACACCACGTGCTCAGATACTGCGTCGTCAGCGCGCGACTGTAGAGTGTACATCTCATGCATGCCCTTAGTCGCCGCTGTTGGCAGTGCCGCCTTGGGCAAAGCAAAGTACGCTGCCGTACGCATGGGTGAATTCGACTTGCACGTATGGTAGTGTGTCAACACTCTCGCAACCTGATCTGGGCGATCAACTTCCAATACGTTACACCTTTTCTCTACCGCACAGCTCAGAAACTCGTCTACACTGTCGTACTCATGGGGAGCAATGTCTCCAACACTGCCTAGAGTAGCGACAAGGGTAGAGAGGGACCCAGCGCCGTGCCCTCACTTGGCAAACGACACTTTCTTATGGGCTTTCCCTCCTGACTCAGAGGCGTTCCGGCTAGGGAATTTGTTCACTCTATCTGCCTGGCCTTTCTTGACCAAGGATCGCACTTTGCCCATGCGAGCAGCGAACATGTCGTTGCCGTTCTTGTCCTTCTCGCCTGTGCATGACGCCTCATGGCGGGAACGCTCATGCGGGTCTGCAATATGGTAGGCGCACTTGCCACATCGGTCGAACCGTTTGGCAAGCGCTGCGTATGACATGTCACCGTGCTTGTTCCCGCGTTTCGACTCGGACCCGGCTGAGTCTGTCTTTCGCTTTTTTGGCGCACTGGTGTCAGACATATCCGAAGCTTTTGTGCGTTTTTCGTGACGCAGTACCTGCACGAGGACCCCCTCCTGATCAAGTTTGCAGACAATTTCTATTGCCCTCGTGATCAGCGCACCGAACGACTCTGTCGGACGGTACTCAAGGCTCGTGTTGAGATAGTTCTGCGACAACGTCAGCAGGTCTGAGCGTACGGACAGAATTTTCTGAACCAGATGTTTGTACCAAAAATGGGAACCATCGGCTGGCATCTCGCCATGCTGGACGAGCATACCGAATGTCTCAATGTCATCACGCAGAGTTTTGGACGCAAAGGACATGTCTAGAGCGTTCTGTGTGAACATAGCCTTGTGGTCAGGCACGAGCGCGATAAGCTTGCGCATCACGTCATCTGGCGTGCTGGATTCGAGATTCAGGTCTGGATACGTCCTAAGGAATGATCGACGCGCAGCTCCCGCTAATGCATTAACGATGCTAAACGCTTGCTGACGCTGGGGCAAACCGCTAGCACCGAGCAACACCAGAACTTCCTTCGTCCACGTCAACAACGGCAGGCAAAAATCAGGTTCTATGAAATTCGACCGTTCGTTGTGACTGCCTTTGAACTCAGGCAATTTCAGGTCACGCACGCCCAATTTATCAGACATTCTGGCGGGAGTAGGTACCTGTGTAGTCCTTTCCAGTGCCGATAGCAGGGTGGTCCGCGTTTGGGTCACCGCGGCCTCGACCGCCGTAGATACTGCCTGATTGACGATCAATTGGACGTCCTGCGCAGAGAAAGTTGCCGCAGCGGCAACCACGGGCGCGGCTGGCGATGGCGCTGGCGGATTTTGCGCCTGTTGCGTGCCAACGGTGCCTGTTCGATCAGGCCCGTCGACTGCAAGGTGGTTTATTCCTTGCGTCACGCCCCGGACCTCGGTGGTCGTGACTGTGGGATGCACTGTCCCTGATTCCGGGACACTTGGGTTTGCAACCCGCGTGTCCACGTCTGTCATCTCGGTGTCAACCGGATGATTGACGTCACGCGCGGCCATAGCGCTGCTTTGGCCGGCGTTTTGGTTTTGTGTGTGCGTGTTGCCCACGTTAGTAGTTTGCACTACGGTCGGAGCACTCGCTTGCCCAACTCTCGGAACTGTATCGTTCGTGGGTCTTTCGTTTGCAGCAGGCGCGCTGGCCTGTGCTATGTTGGCTGGGGCGCTGCCCTGTGCCGTAAGCTTTCTAGCGGTTCGAGGAGCCATGGTTTAACCTTGGGGAACGACCTAGACAAGCTTGTGAACACTGTAGTGTAATGGAAAGTAAGCTCTCAATCACCGATACCACTGTGACGGTACTCCGATTGTACCTGGGTTGTGTCAAGCTGTACTGTGTAAACCCTCTAAGGTCCAGCCAGCACACCATAGCGCTTATATAGTGTTCCGGCCTGTGTGCGACTCCTGCCTTTAGCCCATTTGCAATGTGCTAATCCCCACACACGCCAACACCCCTTTCTAGAAGGGTCTATGCTCACGTCAGCCATGCTCTCTCGAGCATGCTCACGTAGCAGTGTTGGTGACCACATAACACAGCAACCTCGGCACAGGCATGTGCGCGGAAGGTCAGAGAAGCATCTCTGCCTCCTCGAGGACCTTCTGAAGGCTTCCAGAAGACTGTGCTGCCGCGTACAGCTTGTATCGTCACAGACTGTGTCAATATACTGACCACCGGGAGGTACTCCCGTCGTGGTCATCGGTCGCGTGCGGACCTCGAGCTCGGACAGTTTCACTCGAGCATATAGCTCCCCAATCCTTTTTTCTACTGAGCATCGCTGCAATTATGACGAAGGCCATGCGTGCAAGCGCCAATCAGATCTGCGCAGGAGTACAGGCATGCACACGCGTACGTGCACGCCCAACACCCGCATGCGCATCCCTCGCCCACAGACGCCGACACTCAGCTGAAACACCACGTACGCTCCATCACTGACATGTATGCTTCAACGTGCCGTCAGCGACGTCTGCGCTGCCTCCGCTCGCCGAGGCGTGGTGATCATTACTTCAGGTATACCAACCGTGTCAGGTCTAGAGCTCAGGGTCGATGTCGTGCACGTGGCATCCGCTGCACAACTCGTTTCGACCGACAGCTGCAGCCCGCCGGCTCGCATAGCGTTGCAATGCTGCAGCGCACTGATATGAGAAAAATTGATGTTCAGTTGCGCTGAGCGTGGTCCTGAAGTGCGCTCCGGGCGAGTGCTACCTTCAGGAGCACCGGTGCATGCATATGTCGACGGCAAGAACGTTGAAATTAACTAGTGCGCGTGCGCTGGGACCGCCGCGCCAATTGTAGGTTGTCAGAGCTCTAGCCATGGCCATGGATGTGATACGTTACAGATGTATGCTCCACAGGTGGTAGAACACAAAGGCACGATTCATGGCAATGCACCAATCAATCACCATGGCCATGGATTGCAGGAATCTTCCACGTCATGACACAGAAAATGTCAACACATGTATGCATGCGCATTTTCATGGGTTGTAGTTTCCTCGTTCGTGCCCAGTAGATCTGCACGAGTCTGAGATGTCCCGATCGCGGAAGACCGGCCAAGGCATGCAGCTGCGTGCCAACTGGTAATCACTGCCTGACCAAGTGCACGCGCTGTACACACCGCCGCTGTTCCGACCGCATCTGCCCAAAATGGATATGTGAGGACGCAGAGTAGTGTGGTTCATAATGTCACGACTTCGTCATCGGTTCCCGCCACCAACCATCGACCACCTAACGTCGACGTTAGGCCTATACCAATCGTTAACGGGACGACAGACCGCAGCCATTCTGTCGCGGCGCGGCATGCCACGTCGGTGGCTCGGCAGCGACAGATCAATTGGGTCTGTCGAGGTACCAACGCGCTGTTTTATCGTTTCCCGCGGTGTCAAATGGATACAGTGATGACGGTTTCATGAGCTCGATGGCATCGGCTCTGAGAAATTCCAGCGGCAGCGCTTTCGCGAACGCTTAAGCATGCGTGTACACACGAACCATGTGCGCGTATTTTAATTAGGGTACTTCCCCAGCGCAAGCGCCCGCGAGAATTTTCAACGAGTGAACTTTTTAATTGGTTCAAAATGTTCAAAGCTCTGTGGGTTAGCATTTTGGATAAAAGATGAGAGAGGCTTGTAGCACTTGGAATTGTCCAAACGCTTGCTAGGTCGCGCTTGCAAGGTCGGAAAATTTGGGCTCAACCAAGGCACGCGACCGCACACACTGACACGGACAGGTGATGACGTGCGAATCTGTTTTCTGGCGGCGGGCGTCAATGACGGCGTGCGCGACAGTCGCTTTCCGGCGGGCCCAACCTTGAGCGAACTAACGGAACCCCACTGCCCGTACAAGCTGTCGTACAGCAGCGTTTATCGTACAGCCCTTGCAAAACGCTAAACAGCAGCGTTTATCGTACACGCTCAGACTAGCAGCCAACCTGCTCCATCGCGGTTCCCACGGGAAGATCGCGGTGGTCAGCAGCGTTATGGGGACGAGGGTATCGTGGTGGACGCCACGGTGGTCGCCATGGTACACCCACAGGTTGCTGCAGTGGGAGCGGGGGGAGCAGACAACCGTAAGTGCTTCAACTGCAATAAGCCTGGTCATTTGCAGAAAGAGTGTCCCTTGCTCTCAGCAGAAGTCAAGCAGTTCTGCAGAAGCAAGCAGCTGCAGGGCGAGGCCGTGGCAGAGGCCGCGGTGGCCCGCAGGTTGCTGTAGTTGATCTAGCTGAACTGCGAGCTGAATGTGGTGATGGGCCAGC
>UNSF01000174.1:0-143107 GCA_900538255.1 Ulva mutabilis
AATCGGTCGAAGACCTGCTTGTCGGTGGCAGGGGAGCTGGCATGTTATCTACTTGTTCAGCTGCCCAAGCAAGCAGCAGTGCCCGCATGCCCTGCAAGTACGTGCATAGCTAGACAGCAGATACAGCGTGCGTCAGACTGTGGACCAATACTGGTCATTGCAACCGTAGGTGAGCACTCAGGGCTGAGCATGCACTCAGGGCAGGCACACCTGGGGGAAGTGTGAATCGGAAGATAGGAGTACCATGGCTGTATGGACATCCTTGCGGAAGTTGAGAGCCTGGTGATGCCAGGGATCCGCAAGGCGCTGCAGCACAGGCCTCACCTCTGCTAGGAACCTGGTGATATCATCACCAGTCAACGCCCATCGGTCGTCTCTGAGGATTACCTCGAGCTCACCAGCTGCATCCTTACTTTTTGCCCAAAGAATAACCCAAGCCTGCATGGTAGGCTGGCTTTTATTCCTGGCATTGCGGTTCCCTAGCTTACCGATTGCATCCAGGGCTTTGACAATGCTGCTGCCCTGGGCGGTGGAGCCCTCCTTGTCAGCGACTGCAACCACGTAATCTTTGCACAGTCCGACAATCTCTGTTAGCCCATTCCTAAGGCTGTACCCATGCTGCAGTGAACATAGGCCTGCCATGTCCTGCAACACATCTTCGTCAGCACACCGATGAGATGAGCCTGGCACTAATCAGAAACTTTTTTCATTGAGTATAATAGGCTCAGGCAAGTTGACCAGTACTAACAGCCGCGGACGTTACCGTTGTATGGCCAACAGGCCTGGTGGTATGCTCCAGGCTCGTTTAGCTTTCAGGCTGCTCCTGACATTTGCCGATGTCATTGAACCTACTGTCAATCCTGGTTCTGCTAAAATAGTTGTTGCAGGCAAGCATGTGGCCAGGTACAGAAAACCTGGCCTGGTTATGTATGGGCAACAACGGTGTAGCCGTGCGAGCATGAGATTTTCAGCCTGCAAAGTAGGCTAAAACTACAACTCTGCCTACATTCAAGGCCACTGGATGGTACCATATAGTTCGCGGATAGCCAGAAATCAAGTTGCAGTCTACAGGCAGCGACACCGACAGCTTTCACACCACGCATTTGGCACCGGGATAGCTGAAATGTCAGCATTGACAACCGTACCTCATCCCTGGTCCGCCTGGGCGTCCTGAAACTGTAGTCGCGGAGCGCATACCGGCACCGGAGCTGGCGGTGTTAACAGCCGAGGTGTCCGGCAACACTACACCGAAACAGCCCGTATGATTGTCCAGCGCGAATGCCCAATCTTCGTCTTGTTCATACGGGATGCCGAATACTTCAGCGAAAATTTGATCAGCGGATTCTTCTCTAATGGTGGTACTGCCATAAACGCTGTTAGCAATCACACGCCGGCGCTGCAACAGTTTGTGGACGAAGGTTTTAGCAATGTTATTCAAATGATCTGCTATGGAAATGCCCTCTCTTTTGCGGACGGCTACGGTTAATGGCCCTCCAGGCGTGCTAACAAGAAGAGAGTGGAGGTCTCGGACACGCATAGCTCTAGTGGTGACGTACGTTTCTCGAATCGACAATGGGAAAAATTAGCGGTGTCGATTGACTGGCCAGGTTAAGCACAACGGCCGACATCGTGGTTAATGCGGGGCGCAGGTGTATTGTGGCAGGTGGCTGCAGGGGGAAACAGACAACACCAGAACGCATTTTTTTTACTCTGTCCTCCCCGTCTCTCCAAAAGCAGAACGCAGGCAGTCTTTATTTCGCATGGCATGAATGAAATGAATTTTTGTGAGCGAGTCAGTTGATACTGAATGGCACGAGAACAAGTTCTGGTTTGCACTAAAGGAAGCGTTGAAAATAAGATCACAACATTAACATGGACATCTGTTTGATATGCACGGATCTACGACATAGCTAATATCGAGCCGTTTACATCGGATTGTATGAGCAGCCGATCCGACGCTTATCCGAGGCCATATGGCCTCGGATATGTACAGTCTATTAATAGACTAGGACGATGCTGCCAGTCGAAAAATGACGTACTCCGAGGACACAGGCGGCAAAAAGCACCAAGGACGCCATCGTGACTCGAGAGGGACGTCATCTAGCGATCACAATCCCGTCCTCGGGAGACAAGGGCGCCAAGATGACGTAACTGGCTGGTGGCCGGCTGGGTATGACGTCCCCATGCCATCATGCGCACGGCTGGGGTACATCCGGATGACCCACAGGTGGGACATCTTGATGCCGTCACTGCCACCGCCACTGAGACGGCTTACATGCCGATGACGTCCTGGGTGGTGCGCGTAGCTGGTGACGTAACCCGGACGTAATCGGTGACGTCCTGCTCGGGTGAGCAGGAGATGCCCTGGCTAGAGCACATATAGGACGTTTAAGTAGACTTTGTGTCAGAGAAATTACCACTACTGGCCGTGGAATGTTGTGACTGTGGCACATCACAACAGAGACCTCGAAACAACGGAAGGCTACGATTTTGACATGGATTGGATAGCCAATGATGGAGTTGCAATAGGTCAATATGGACGTGAGATCAACCTCATGGAATGGTCCATATGCTCCATATGCTCACATGGTCCACACACAACGTTGCCAGCAGGGAGGTGGAACACTGTATGTCTGCTATGCACTGCATGTGTACGCGAGGGCGACATGAAGCACTTGTAGCGAAAAGGCAGGTGCCCATGCCACCTTCACCGGAGCGGTGGGTGTCCGAATAGGCCTATTCGGACTCCCACCTCTGGGTGTCCGAATAGGCCTATTCGGACTCCCAACTCTGGGTGTCCGAATAGGCCTATTCGGACTCCCAACTCTGGGTTCCGAATAGGCCTATTTGGACACCCACCTCTCCGGTAACCGCTGCACCAGGCACGAGTGTCCCCCTTATTGGGTAGACATACCTAAAATACGATGTCCAAGTGTCTATCAAGGATACCTATGGCAGCAAAGGACACTTGATTGTGCAGTCGTCGGCAACGTGTGCATTCGGTCCACATGCACCTAGCATGCTGCAAGGCATCAGGAGCACAGCGCTGCTACACAAACACCAACGATGTTTTTAGACGTTAATGTGAGTCACTTGCCCGCTACTGGGAGGGCGGGGTTACAACGTGGCGGACGATCTCGAAGGAGTGGCAACAACAGGAGCTCCCTGCCCGCATACGTCCGGCGGGACTCATTGGACTAGCATAACGTCGAACAAGAGAATCTAAGCTTAAAAATAGGCCGACTATGGAGCCGGCCCGTCGCTCGTGGACAGGCGGCATCATGGTACCTAATAACGCGCAAACACGCGTGCCGGACACACATCGAGCGTGCTAGAAGGCACCAATAGCATAGCACTGCTATACAAATACTACAGATGTACTTAGATGGGATTTACCTGCCCGCTAGCTGGATGGCGGGGTTACAACGCAGCGGACGATCTCGAAGGAGTGGCAACAACCGAAGCTCCCAGTCCGCAAACGTCCGGCTTGACTCACTGGACCTGCTTAAGGTCATACAGGAGAGTCAAAGCTCAAAGATAGACTGGCTGTGGAGCCGGCCAGTTGTTTGCATGACCAGTGGCATCATGGTAGCCACCATCGGGCAAATACGCGTGCCAATACCGAACAAGCAGTAGCGCAACGTGGTCTCAACTTTCAGTACCGAATATAAGAGATGGTAAGATGGTATCCACGTAAGATATCAGCGATGGTATCAGCAGCGTCAATTGATGTGTTACACAGTGATAGATCTAGGACTCAGCAGCGCCGAAGCAACGGACTAGGAAACAGGCAAACAGACAGGCCCGCCACCGCAAGCACCAAGGCCACGCGCCGCACGAGCAAATGCCAGAACGAACTAACGCCAGCGCGAAAGCCGACACGCACACACCACGCAGTACCACGCAGGCCATGCGCACACCAAACACACAGCTAGCACTCGCCGGGTCCACAAGCGGTCATCGACTCGACACTAGCAGTCTGCACGGGCGCGACAGCGTGCGCTACGGCCATGTCCGAGGCCGCGAGGCACCGTTCCAGGATCCGTAGCCTCAGCCAGCTCGCAGCCCGAGCGGTCGGGCCGCGGAGGGGGCGCAGGAGGAGAGGGAACGGCGGAGGACGTGGCGGGGGGGGAGGGAAGGGAGGGGGGGGGAGAGGGGGGGGGGGGGGCGGGGGGGGGGGGGGGGGTGGGGGGGCTGGGGGGGGGGGGGGGGGGGGGGGGGGGCGGGGGGGGGGGGGGGGGGGGGGGGGGGGGGGGGCGACGCAAGCTTATGCGCGATGGCCTGTCAGCGCCGGCAGGCCGTCTGTGGGGACAGGAAGGCCCGGCAGCAGCGCCCCGTCAATTGATGTGCAGCGCACTGAATCGTCGGCGAGCGAGGCTGCGCCGGCGGGACAGGTCATTGTAAACAAAACATATGTTGGATTTGAAGCACTGTCTATATTGTTCATGCTGGCACCTGCACATTCATCGGGGGCGTTGTAGCGATTTGAACGACGTGTACGCGTGCAAGCCCACTACCGCGACAATCCGGTGGCGACCACGTTTGAGGTGAAACTCCCGTGTTTCATTGGGCCACATGGTGCTACACATGCATTATGTCTGCGTATTGTCTGGTCTGTTGCCTCGGCGCTGCTGGGTCCTAGATCTGTCACCGTGTTACACGGAGATGAACGCAAGAGCCCGGGCCGCGAGGGCAACAGCAGCTTGCTCTCCGCGCGGCAGCTCACGGGAAGGCAGGGCGGGCCAATCTGTCACCGTGTAAAACATGCATTATGTGTTACAAAGTGATAGATCCAGGACTCAGCAGCGCTGAAGCAACGGACTAGGAACAGGCAAACAGACAGGCCCGCCACCGCAAGCACCAAGGCCACATGCATTATGTGGCATACTTTATGCCGCACTTTTTGATATGACAAGCAAGCATATGACACAATGCAGGCCAACGCAGAGCAGAGCTGAGCAGACATTGCGTTGTTGCACATTGTGCAGTGTATTGCACTAGGCGATTATATTTGTATGTATTGCAGACTTGTAGTGTAGGTACATGTAATATTCGCGGCGGGCTGTGATAACCGCTATGATCATAGCACCTGATCAGCACTGCAGCAGAGTGACAAGAGAGTGCATGCAGCATGCTCATCTATTTACTTGCATGGTCCACACAAGCAGGGCAGAGCGCCAGGAGCGCCGGAGCGCGTAGCTATCTAGGAGGCATGCTCAACTGCACGTGCGGATGAGCCTCACCAGCACAGTGGACTGCCATGACAGTGCATGAAGCATGCTCAACTGCAAGTGCGCAGGAGCTACACCGGGCACAGTGGACTGCCATGACAGTGCATGAAGCATGCTCAACTGCAAGTGCGCAGGCGCTACACCGGCACAGTGGACTGCCATGACAGTGCATGAAGCATGCTCAACTGCAAGTGCGCAGGAGCTACACCGGCACAGTGGACTGCCATGACAGTGCATGAAGCATGCTCAACTGCTAGTGCGCATGAGCTACGCCGGCACAGTGGGACTGCCATGACAGTGCATGAAGCATGCTCAACTGCAAGTGCGCAGGAGCTACACCGGCACAGTGGACTGCCATGACAGTGCATGAAGCATGCTCAACTGCTAGTGCGCATGAGCTACGCCGGCACAGTGGACTGCCATTGACAGTGCATGAAGCATGCTCAACTGCAAGTGCGCAGGAGCTACACCGGCACAGTGGACTGCCATGACAGTGCATGAAGCATGCTCAACTGCTAGTGCGCATGAGCTACACCGGCACAGTGGACTGCCATGACAGTGCATGAAGCATGCTCAACTGCTAGTGCGCATGAGCTACGCCGGCACAGTGGACTGCCATGACAGTGCATGAAGCATGCTCAACTGCAAGTGCGCAGGAGCTACACCGGCACAGTGGACTGCCATGACAGTGTATGAAGCATGCTCAACTGCTAGTGCGCATGAGCTACGCCGGCACAGTGGACTGCCATGACAGTGCATGAAGCATGCTGACCTGCAAGCGCGCATGAGCTACGCCGGCACAGTGGACTGCCATGACAGTGCATGAAGCATGCTCAACTGCTAGTGCGCATGAGCTACGCCGGCACAGTGGACTGCCATGACAGTGCATGAAGCATGCTCAACTGCAAGTGCGCAGGAGCTACACCGGCACAGTGGACTGCCATGACAGTGCATGAAGCATGCTCAACTGCTAGTGCGCATGAGCTACGCCGGCACAGTGGACTGCCATGACAGTGCATGAAGCATGCTCAACTGCAAGTGCGCAGGAGCTACACCGGCACAGTGGACTGCCATGACAGTGCATGAAGCATGCTCAACTGCTAGTGCGCATGAGCTACGCCGGCACAGTGGACTGCCATGACAGTGCATGAAGCATGCTGACCTGCAAGCGCGCATGAGCTACGCCGGCACAGTGGACTGCCATGACAGTGCATGAAGCATGCTCAACTGCTAGTGCGCATGAGCTACGCCGGCACAGTGGACTGCCATGACAGTGCATGAAGCATGCTCAACTGCTAGTGCGCATGAGCTACGCCGGCACAGTGGACTGCCATGACAGTGCATGAAGCATGCTCAACTGCAAGTGCGCAGGAGCTACGCCGGCACAGTGGACTGACATGACAGTGCATGAAGCGTGCTCAACTGCAGGTTCGCATGGGCCACACTGGCATAGCTGAGTGCTATGTGAATCAACGTGTGCATTGGCCACACCGGCACAGCAGACTGCCGTGGGTTTCTGTTGACGTATAGTTGAGCTTGTTTCGGCTCTATCTGTTCCACTCCCTGCTAGCGTGCGAGCCCCGATCCTAGCAGATGGACAGATGATCAAAATCATCCTGGCGGTTGGGTGGCGTGGCGTGGCTGTGCAGTGGGTGAGAGCTTTTGTAGCCTGCTGATGAAAACTAAGAATGTGCCAAATTTTTTGATGAGGTTACCCTCTATGGTCAGGGCTAACATGGCCCATAGCTAGTAGGTGATGGCGTACGTGGTGGTGCTTGTCGAGGGTCCCCTCCAGTGTCCGCGGCGTCTAGAGCCCCACCCGGTCCACGCTGCAATTCGCACCAGTAACACTGGAGAAGTTTAAGTAATGTTTAAATGTTGCATATTTTTGCGGCGCAGATCTGCGAAGTCTAGCTCCCGAGCTGGTAGCTGAACCAGAGCACGATATCCGCATGCGACAAGTTGGGGATTCACGGTTTCACTCTGTAAACGTCGCAAAAACAAAATACACACAAGTGCTTGGTTTCTGAGGATCCCTGGATGCCCTAGGCTCATACTGTTTGGGACAAGCTGTTCATTGGCATTGATCTCCTTTTGCGTGCGACGGCGCTTCGTGGCATCCCCGCATTCCATTTTGTTATTAGTGCTATGGGAAAATTTAATCAACAAGCGTGTCCTGAGGGCCGATCAAGATACACTAGTGGGGCTTGCGTACTCCACCGCCGACAGCGGCTTCCAGAGGGCCGCTTGTAGACACGCACGCGACTTGGCGCGGGTCGCACTGTTCGCAAAGCCAGCTTCGTCCTGTCTACACGAATTGAAACAAAGTGAAGTCAATACGCCAGTATTACAGTTGATCCACTCTGTTCTACGTCTAGGCATAGCAGAGCTGTACTGAAGTCAGCTTGGAGGTGCCCAACGTTAACGCAACTCAAGATGGTACATCCAACCAATGCGGCCATGATCACGCTGCGGTACGATCAAACATCGAGTAAATCGTGCATTGTATCACAGCTGAATTGGTGAGTGGAGCTCTGTGTTACATCGTCTGACCTGGCTTGACGTCGACTAACAACTCCACGGCTGCGTGCCTTGACGCCTCCCCACGGTTCGTGCTGAAATGCTGGCACAGCCACACCATCGATATGGTCAGCTAGACGATATGTGCATTCGAATATGGTGCTCTGGAGGGCTATGAAAGACACCACTATCGCGCCCTGTGGTGCTTAGCAGCCCCACGCTATGGCTAAAGTCCAAGCAGTCCGATCTCGATGCTATCCTGGACCTTTGATTCTCGCTATTGTGGCTTTGTACCGATTTCGAGTCTGAATGTGGTGTGCACGTTGGAATAGCTGATCAAGCCCGCAATTGCCCTTTCTCTGCCCGCCCTTGGATGATCATGACGTCGACCCTGTCGAGACCACCGGCACAATAATAATCGCAGTATGCGTGAACACAGTAGATGCCAGTGCTGTCCAGTCTGGCGCACCTCGACCTCTTCGAGTGGTGCGGGCGTTTGTGACTTAGCAGAGACGCATGCTGTTGTCAACCGACCAGATTTTGTGCAGAATATGTTGAAGAACATCCCTGAGGCTGTAAGGGACAAGCAGGATCATTTTTGCGACACCAAGGCTGTGAAAGACGGATTCGCTGAGCTCGTGAGCTTGATACCGGATTCACTTATCATGCTGGGGGCCGTCGAAGCGTTCGAGTTCTGAGCCGCGATGGTGTGATACCTCTTCAACTTGCTCATCCCGTCCAGAAGGCATTCTGATAAAGTGCATCTGAGGACATACCCGGCTTGAGCTTGTGACTGTCTTGCAGCTGATATCTCTTCAATTGTAATAGCGCGATTCAATCTATCTATCTATCTATCTCAGTAAAAGTAATAGCGCGCGAACATCTAACATGTGTCTATTATGTGTCCATCTATGCAAATCTTCTCTAACCTTCGAGACCAGTGTCTTCTATTCCAAGTCCTTCTTGACATTGTTGTGTTTCTTTGCTGCGCAACAAGCATTTTACGTACTCTCGTCTCCGCGGTGGCACAGCGACGCACCAGATTTTAATTGTTTCGCCTCAGGCTATTGTTCCGAGTCGACTCTGTGTCATGATATCAAGGACGCTGCACGCGCACTATTTGTTTTTAACGATGTACACGTCATTGCCACATCAGCTTGGCATGATGATCTCATGACCGCGCGCGGGAGACCTCGGCTCAATTTTGTTTCCCCAATATTTCATGCATTATGCATTTCGTGCTGACGCTACGTTCCCTCGCACGTGCTACCGTGTTACACGGATTTGAACGCAAGAGCCCGGCAGCGAGGGCAACAGCAGGAAAGTGCTACCGTGTCTGGGGCCCGCAAAGCTCCTCCGAAGGTAGATCCGAGTCTTGTATATGTATCTGTCGCATGTGCACTCAGCTCAATACGCGGCTGGGTGGGGCCGCGTCGAGCATTGTGGCGACAAGTGCATGGAGTCCGAATAGGCCTATTCGGACACTCGTTCCGACGAGGGCACTTAGCTCAATACGCGGCTGGGTGGGGCCGCGTCGAGCATTGTGGCAACAAGTGCATGGAGTCCGAATAGGCCTATTCGGACACTCGTCCCGACGAGGGCACTTAGCTCAATACGCGGCTGGGTGGGGCCGCGTCGAGCATTGTGGCGACAAGTGCATGGAGTCCGAATAGGCCTATTCGGACACTCGTCCCGACGAGGGCACTTAGCTCAATACGCGGCTGGGTGGGGCCGCGTCGAGCATTGTGGCGACAAGTGCATGGAGTCCGAATAGGCCTATTCGGACACTCGTCCCGACAAGGGCACTTAGCTCAATACGCGGCTGGGTGGGGCCACGTCGAGCATTGTGGTGACAAGTGCATGGAGTCCGAGTAGGCCTATTCGGACACTCGTCCCGACGAGGGCACTTAGCTCAATACGCGGTTGGGTGGGGCCGCGTCGAGCATTGTGGCGACAAGTGCATGGAGTCCGAATAGGCCTATTCGGACACTCGTCCCGACGAGGGCACTGAGCTCAATTCGGCCCACATCTCGCATGATCGATTGGCACCGCCAAGTATAGGTGGCACGCCGTACTTCAGTCAGACCACCGGTGTTGTGCAGTACCTCGAGTCATTCTTTACGGAGCATAACATGTCCGCTGCCAATCGAACGGCCGTTGAGGAGGGTGTCACCTTGTGTAAACCTAGGCAACGCATGGCGGGCTATGATGCACGAAGCTCTAAAATAGGACATTACGTGCGTGCATGCTGCTCACCTGCCTTCTGCCCAGAGGTCGACTGCCACCGCACACAGTTACACTGGGTTTGCTGCAGATACGACCAGCTGCGCACTGGTCTGTCTAACCGCAATAACCGACGAGAGAAGGAATTTGGCAAGGCCACGAAGAAACAGATACCACCTACCTCGCAATATGGTGTCAATCTGAAAGCTTTCACTACAAATCTGGTATGCCGCCCGCACCGTCACCTGGACTTGGCAAATACCAACTCATTCGTGTTAAGCGTACGTGTGGATGTATCAGTGTTGTTGTGACTGTCAGGAACAGCATCGACATGCAGGTACGGGGCATTGTCATCCAGGGGCATGTGATGCATTTTGACCATCGCATGTCAGCGATTGACAGTCTCCGTTCCTGCAGGTGCGAAACCCAGCTGACCCCAAAGCACCTGCACGGACATGCGAAGACTGGGCAATGCGTGGTGTCTATGCAGTTCCGGCCAAATGGGGGAACAGCACCAGGAGGGGTACGGAGAAGCGCAAGCCACCCACTAAGGTGGTGAAAGCACCAACCCGTGTTAACTCAGAGGCTGTTGAAGATGTTGCAGAGTCGCCAGCGAAAGCAGCCGACCCGCCTGAGGACGACGGGGTGCAGGCATGTCATCAGCTCCTCTGCAAGCCTGCTTACCCTACCATGCTAACCCAACGATGCGCCCTGATTGCACGCAAGCAATTGTGTTGACTGATCGCTGGCATGATACCAAGGCAACTGCCAGCCAATAACTCGTTGCAATGTGTAGAGAGGTGCCGCGCGCCGGAGGCTGGATGTTGATCAGAGCGAGCCCAAGCCCAACAGTCAGCCAAGCGCCATGAGCTCGCCTGTACCAAGCTCTAATGTCCGGGCTCGTGAAAGCACTCGATCATCAGGACACGGGGCTTCTTTGACCACCGATTTCAACCCGCCCGCTCAGGTGACTTGACTGACTTTTCATTGCTTTTGTCAGTGCTGTGCAAACCAGGCAGCGTGGCGCAAAACTTGCCTTGCTTATCGGCACAACCAGCACAATATCTCCAACATCTTCTGTCCTGACAGAGTCAGGTGTGGTGCAGCGCACGGTCGAGCGTGGCAAAGACCTTCAAGAGCGGTTTAACATGCTAAAAGGATTGCTGAAAGACCAAACTCCAACAACTGTAGGCGCCACTGCGCCGATGTGGGACCTACTAGCAACTGCTGAGGTAAGATCCACCTCGCTAGATGCATGAACTGCGCGAGTTTGTGTTGATGAGCGTTCATGGGCGACGTTGACAGGTTGGAGCCCATAGTATATGCTGTTTCACATGGAATCCTTGCCACGACCAGCCAATTCCACCCACCTGAAGAACAAAACCTTGCAGGCAGAGTTGGCTGCACTGCAGAAGCATATCGACGCAGCGTTGGAGGACGCCATGCCTTAGATCGCACAGGATCGGCATGGCTGGCGGCCATGGTAGCAGCAGGGTGAACTGCCTGCCAGAATGGAGTCTGGACATGCATAGAGGAGCATGCGGGGATGTAGGAAGCTGAGATGTAGTGAGCTGGTGTGTCTGAGGGACACGAGCGCTGTTGCCAGGGAGCCCTGCAGAAGGCGCCAGCAGTGTGGTTTTGCGATCCGAGGAGGACGTCCTCGGTGACGCGGGTGGGGGACTCGAGTCCGAGGAGGACGTCCTCCTACGGACGCCATCGGGATGTGATCTTGGTGGCAGGCGGACCTGCGTCTCCGACGAGGACGCCATGATGACGCTTAGGTGACCCATATTTTATACCCACCATGCCATCATGACGCCCGTGCCTCGCCATAGTGACGTCATCATGTAACATGTAGTCTTATCATTGACGTCACTTCGACGACATCCTCCTGTCATCCGAGCGTCATCCAGCCGTCCGCATAACATCGTCGGGTCATCGGAGCATCCGCCTGGCATCATCCACGTGTCCTCATCCTGTCCTGATACCGTACTCGTTAGTTTGAGTACGCCACGCCACTATCCCGATGACGTCCCTCCGCCGTCATCCGACCGTCACTTTCGTGCCATCCGCACATCCTTCGTGTACGTCCTCCTCGGGCTGGCAGCATCATTATAGTGATTACAATTGCATATGTACAGTCTATTACAATTGTATAATTCATCAATTACTGACTACAGAAGTAGGAACTAGGACGGCTGTGCGGCCTGGACGAGCACCTGCAAGCGAGCCTCTACGGGGGGGTTGCCTACCCGCGACCTGCCCACATACAAGCCTTGCCTACCGGCGCGTGGGCAATCCAGCAGGCTTGCAAGACATCAGCCCGCAAGCAGCCACATGTACGTGGCCACAGTACATGTATACATTTACAGACACAATATTAAGCATCTATGGTCCCAATGCATCACCTAAAAGCTAGATGCCTCCAGCATCCCAGCGTTGCCTTCCCTCCCCTTGCCCACCTTGCACTGCTGCCCACCCAATGCATGGGCAAGGCGATGAGCATCATTGACTCAAGCGGAGCCATAGCCTCAGTTTTCAATTTAACCATAATCCAAAGCATCTCGTACACATCACCGATCATATATAGCACAATTATAACACTCAAAAGCGCCATTTCAGATTTTTGGAGGTGATGGCCCACCCTGTACTTGCCCACCTTGAGCTGCTGCCCACCCGGTGGATGGGCAACTACAACCCCAGCATCTCATCAGGACACTGAGAATGGTCTGAAAAGAGTATTTAATCATACTATACATATTAAAACCTCGAAATAACATGCTGGCACGTGTTTTCAAGCAATTCCGAGCTTTAATGAGTGAGATAGTGTCCTGCCCACCCTCGACCTGCCCACGCTGTCAACTTGCCCACCTGGGTGGGCAAATTCTCGGTAGGTGCTTAAGATGCATCTTGTATGACAGGCTGCCAGTGCATCGGGGTGCAGGGCTGCAGTCTGCATACAATGATGATCCAGCACAGGGTGCCTGTGTGGTCCCCAGTGCACTGTTTTTGAGTGCAAGTGACAGGAAACGTGGGTATAAATGGGCTGTGCATCTCAGCCAAGTTCATTGCAGTTGCTCCTGCATTTATGGTGTCACTGGGGACACATTCCTGACTAGCCATAAGATGGGATTCCATGGGAGGAAGGATTTGCAGTACGTAGATGATTGAGCGTTTGCAGATTTTCTGTTGCAGTTTCCATAGCGAGATACAGTCTGCAGGGGTAGAGTGTGTACGTGTAAATATAAGTGCAGGTACAGACAGCTGAGGCCCCAGCAGCAACGAATAGTTCCTGCGACGTTCTCGTGATACTGCATTGAAGTTTTGGTGCTGTTTTAGCTCCGCTACAGAGCTGCATCACATTGAATGCACTAGTCAAATTTTAATTTAGTGCAAACCAGAACTTGTTCTCGTGCCATTCAGTATCAACTGACTCGCTCACAAAAATTCATTTCATTCATGCCATGCGAAATAAAGACTGCCTGCGTTCTGCTTTTGGAGAGACGGGGAGGACAGAGTAAAAAAAATGCGTTTCTGGTGTTGTCTGTTTCCCCCTGCAGCCACCTGCCACAATACACCTGCGCCCCGCATAAACAACGATGTCGGCCGTTGTGCTTAACCTGGCCAGTCAATCGACACCGCTAATTTTTCCCATTGTCGATTCGAGAAACGTACGTCACCACTAGAGCTATGCGTGTCCGAGAACTCCACTCTCTTCTTGTTAGCACGCCTGGAGGGCCATTCACCGTAGCCGTCCGCAAAAGAGAGGGCATTTCCATAGCAGATCATTTGAATAACATTGCTAAAACCTTCGTCCACAAACTGTTGCAGCGCCGGGCGTGTGATTGCTACAGCGTTTATGGCAGTACCACCATTAGAGAAGAATCCGCTGATCAAATTTTCGCTGAAGTATTCGGCATCCCGTATGAACAAGACGAAGATTGGGCATTCGCGCTGGACAATCATACGGGCTGTTTCGGTGTAGTGTTGCCGGACACCTCGGCTGTTAACACCGCCAGCTCCGGTGCCGGTATGCGCTCCGCGACTACAGTTTCAGGGACGCCCAGGCGGACCAGGGATGAGGTACGGTTGTCAATGCTGACATTTCAGCTATCCCGGTGCCAAATGCGTGGTGTGAAAGCTGTCGGTGTCGCTGCCTGTAGACTGCAAATTGATTTCTGGCTATCCGCGAACTATATGGTACCATCCAGTGGCCTTGAATGTAGGCAGAGTTGTAGTTTTAGCCTACTTTGCAGGCTGAAAATCTCATGCTCGCACGGCTACACCGTTGTTGCCCATACATAACCAGGCCAGGTTTTCTGTACCTGGCCACATGCTTGCCTGCAACAACTATTTTAGCAGAACCAGGATTGACAGTAGGTTCAATGACATCGGCAAATGTCAGGAGCAGCCTGAAAGCTAAACGAGCCTGGAGCAATACCACCAGGCCTGTTGGCCATACAACGGTAACGTCCGCGGCTGTTAGTACTGGTCAACTTGCCTGAGCCTATTATACTCAATGAAAAAAGTTTCTGATTAGTGCCAGGCTCATCTCATCGGTGTGCTGACAAAGATGTGTTGCAGGACATGGCAGGCCTATGTTCACTGCAGCATGGGTACAGCCTTAGGAATGGGCTAACAGAGATTGTCGGACTGTGCAAAGATTACGTGGTCGCAGTCGCTGACAAGGAGGGCTCCACCGCCCAGGGCAGCAGCATTGTCAAAGCCCTGGATGCAATCGGTAAGCTAGGGAACCGCAATGCCAGGAATAAAAGCCAGCCTACCATGCAGGCTTGGGTTATGTCTTGGGCAAAAAGTAAGGATGCAGCTGGTGAGCTCGAGGTAATCCTCAGAGACGACCGATGGGCGTTGACTGGTGATGATATCACCAGGTTCCTAGCAGAGCTGAGGCCTGTGCTGCAGCGCCTTGCGGATCCCTCAAGGCATCACCAGGCTCTCAACTTCCGCAAGGATGTCCATACAGCCATGGTACTCCTATCTTCCGATTCACACTTCCCCCAGGTGTGCCTGCCCTGAGTGCATGCTCAGCCCTGAGTGCTCACCTACGGTTGCAATGACCAGTATTGGTCCACAGTCTGACGCACGCTGTATCTGCTGTCTAGCTATGCACGTACTTGCAGGGCATGCGGGCACTGCTGCTTGCTTGGGCAGCTGAACAAGTAGATAACATGCCAGCTCCCCTGCCACCGACAAGCAGGTCTTCGACCGATGTAGCAGCAGCGACTGCTGAACCTGGTGATGCTACAGCAGGACCAGCTGGTGCCTCTGATGCGGCTGACGCAGCTGCAGCAGCTGAAGCAGCAGACGGTGCCCCAGCAGCAGGCCCAGCTGAGGCCGCAGCTGATGCACAAGGGGTGAGTGCATGGCCTCTGGCATGGGGTACGGCTGGAGAGCCGGCAGCTGCCTCGCCTTTTCAGATTGTTATACCGGATGAGCTACCCAACACATGGGCCGGTGCAGCTCAGCGGGGGGCTCAGCTATGTAGCCCCCCACCAACAGACTTCTTGAAGACTGCCTTTGCAGCCATTGGGTACGACCACTTGAGTGGATTTTCCAACTTTGAGCGGTACCATGAATTTATGTTGTGGCGAGTGCCAGTGCCAGAGTTTGACCAGACTGAGGACCAGGTTGGCAGTTCATCCCGGGTGCCGGTTGGGAAGCTGCACAGGGATTTCATCACTGTCGGTCAGATTCTCATGCTCCGATGCATCTTGGCCTTTGTGGTGTGTTCACCTCCTGCTGATATTAATCAAACGTTCCAATACTGCCTATGTTCATGCAATCCTGCAGGTGAGGTGCCTGCAGGAACATTGCTTCAGAGAGGCTGGGATCAGGGATCCACGTGAACTCAGCCAGTTTTTTGAAAATGTTGCCAGTGTCGTCCCACAGCCACCAAGAAATTTAGTACATTCTGAAGAAGCGTCGGATACTCCAGCTGACGATGCAGACGAGCAGCCAGTGTTTGATGAAGCAGCCGATGAACAGACGGATGCAGTGGCAGATGCGGGAGGCCTAACTAAACGACAGAAGAGAGCTGCAACACGTGCAGCAAAGCAGCCCAAGAGCAAGCGACCGAAGAAGGGCAAGCAGCTATCGGATGCGTCCGGATCTACTCAGGTGTGTCGCCCTTCATCGCAGCTCGGCGCTTATCTAAGGTAGTGTTGACATCAAGGCCTACGAGCATGAAACGTATTTGATAGCAGTGCATGACAGGATGCGCTCGTGCAGGACAATCAACCGTCTAATCGTACGAATGCTGCGAGAGGGAAGCGCACAACAGCGAGGCGTCTGCCAACAGGTGAGTGCCTTCGCGGTAATATGCTAGTACTGAAATACCAGCACGTGATATTGTTAATGTTCCGGACTTGGGAGTCCTGACCACCAGGCAAACTGTTTGAGTTGTGCTTGCAGGCGTAGGAAGAGCCCAAGCCCGTCCGAGGACACGGAGTCAGAGTCAGATCAGTAGTACATTTGCATCCAAGTTGGGTGCATTGATAAATAGAGTGGCCTTCAGCGCATTACGAGCATAGGATACTGCTGTGGCAGTGGCAGTGGCCACTGGCGAGTGGCCAGTGGTGGCAGCTGGGTAGCTACCAGTAGCCAGTGATGGTGATGAAGCACCACTGTAACAGCACTGAATACACGGTGCAGTAAATACTACCGGCAATGCAGCATTGCTGCTATACCACATGCTGCCCATGCGACCTGCCTACCTGACTTGACCACCTGGTTTTTTAGTTGCCCACCCCGCCTTGCCCACGCGCATGCACCTGCAGTTTGGTACAGTGGCAAGTAGGGCGCGTGGGCAAGGCAAGGTGGGCAGCTCAGGCGCAGCACCGCGCGCACGATAAACAGGCGCAAACAGGCTAAAAACAAAGCAAGGCTATCACATTGAGCCGTATGTAGCTAAGGGGATCGCGCCAGGCGTGTGCGGCATCACCGGGCAACATATAAGGCGCTAAACAAGTCAGGTGGTGGTGTGCAGCCACGGCTAAGACATCCAGCCTCACGCCGATGAACGACACACAGTGGGGAAATGCCAACCGTATCGTATATTATGTGGTACTTGCGGAGGAAACCGGTATCACAGCTGCACGCACCACTGGGGGCACGCAATAGACTTGCCGTTGATGAGGGCAAGTCTTGAGCGCGCAATCTGCAAACCGCACATTAGCGTCCGTTACAGGCGCCGATACACTATATAATTATTATATAACGCTGTGATGCAGTGCAATCACCCGCCAGTTGACGCTCGCGCGTGTCCGAGGCAGGAGTCGTCTTGCCTGCACCAGCGTATACACGCCCGCACAACCATCCACAGATCTCGAAATCCATCCCAACTCCGCATACATAACCCATCATATATCTATGATGGCGCATGCTGGTCGGATCGCAGACAGGCGAGCAACGTGATATATTTTTGGTGCAGTCCCCATACAGTGTGGCAGGCTCAACACAGCGTTGTCACGATACAACGCTACGAAAGCTCCCAAACATACTCCCATGCAGTTCACATATATGACCTCATTACATCTGGCGCAAACAACACCGCTGTTATGGCGAGATGAGCCGCGAACTGCTCGGGCAGCTAAGAGCGAGCACTAGGCTTAGTCCGCCACAGCCCAGGTTACCGCTCAAATCGCGACGAAATGATTGCACAGTGCATACGATACACCACCATTATAAACACTGGTCGGGTCCTAGCGTGCCCAATGTGACTGTGTCTCTCGCCATGCGCGCGACCAGCTCGGAGCACCGGCAGGCGCAACACAGCAGATTACAAAACAGGAGTCAGTGATGCACACCAGGCTTGTTCCATACAACTCCTTTATAACGTATTAGTTCATAACTGGCGTGGGAACGCGCGAAATCCTTCAGCGACACCGAGGCCAGCGACACAGGCCCTGGTGCTCCATAGAGCAAGACCGCCAGCGGCAGCGATCGCAAGTGATTTCCGCATCAATCAGACCCCAGTTCCACTCGTAGTTGTTTAACTTTGTTATGGACCCATCCAATGATGCTGAAGCCGACTGATATACGTCCTGACAGGACGTATCACTTGCAGCGCTGACCGACCCAAGCCCAAGCTGTCAGATCACCGCGCTGCCAAATCATGCCGTGATGGCCGTAGACAGTTCCATATTTAGGTTGAAGTGTTCCTGTGCCAAGTGGTCCTGGTACATGGATGTTGAACCGCTTCGAAGGATCCTGAGATCGTTCGCGCAGACCAGCTAGGCCAAGCGCTCCAACCGATGGACATCGATCCACACGCCAACCTGCCATGCAGAGTAGCACGTAATTATCAATGTATAGCTGCAGTAGCAAGCATTTGCACTGCGACGACGGCACTGATACTATTCCAGCACATGCCGCTGCTAGACAGGCACAACTCGGCGCCTTCTAGACAAGCGCACAACCCGCGCACAACGTCCGCGAAGGCTGCATACAAGTCACATACACCTGTACTAATGCTATCATGCCTCAGCGCCCCAAATGCTGCTTGTTTCATGATTTCCCAGGACCTGTTCAAGCTGCCCACCTGGCCTGCCCACCCTGGGTGGGCAATTCCGCGGTAGGCCCTATAGGCCTACCGCAATCCTGGCCTCATCATTCTGCCAGCCCATCCCTGCCTGCCTGACAAGCAGAATCTGTTCAACGTGCATCACGCACGGATTCTGTGTCCTGCCAGACAGGAACGGGACATAAGCAAAGTGGTCACACCGTGTCCGTCCGTGAGCCCCTGAACCAGTCTCAGTGCGGATGATGGAAGCTCCGCGCTGAATGGAGGCTGAGTCTGCGCAAAAGGCCTCAGCAGCCCCCTTGAATTCTGCCCCATTCGCAACCCCCAAGACGTGCTGCCGCAGCAGTCGCCCAGCAATACCCAGCTCCCCCTCCACCTGGTGGGCGCCATTCTTGACTCTAGCTTCCATGCTGTCCAGCGACTCGACGAGTTTGCTCAACTGCATGCACACGAGTTCGTGGTATCCCTGCAGCGACAAAGGTAGAAAATATGCCCGAGACAAAACAAGAGTTACTGTCAACACACTCGCTGTACATTCCAAGGAGGGACTCAGCATTCAGAGTTGACTGCAGCCATGCAGTATCATGGTGGTGCGGATACCGCACCTCATCGTCCTCTTCTCCAGTGTACGATTCCTTCAACTCGTGCAGCTGTACACCATCAGAGCCTCCCTGATCAGTCTTCCTCCGCCTCTTCTTGAGCTTCAGCTTCCTCCTCGGGGCGTCAACGTCGTTGTACTTCCTCTTGTGTCGGCGCAGGCACATCTCCAGCACACAACATTGCGCTGAAGCCTGTGCCATGTTGCTGCAGGCGTGATGGGTGATCTTGTGCTTCGTTTCCCGAATGCCGCGCTCGCCAAAGTCCTCTCTCAGGAATGCGCCGGGGCCAGCTCTGAGGATCATCTCAGGAATATGCACCAGTGCCCTGTGCAACAGTAGGGTGCACATCTTACCCTGCAAGTACTCCTCAGCAAATTCGGCAAACATGAATAGGTGGTTCTGCGCTGTACGGATCTGCAAGTATGTGTGTTGGCCAGGACTGTAGTACATAAAATACATGGCAAATGTTCGGATGTGCTCCCACATCTCCACCATCCGAGGTGGCATGCGAGGGTCATCCTTGCACGTCCAGAAGGCAATCGCCCCGGACACCTCCAGAAATGTCGCAACTTCTTCGAAGTACCATCTAGACACAGCAAGTTCCCTGCAAGGAAGCAGGTACGTGAGAGAGAGGCACAGGATGTCTAGACATGGGGAGTATCAGGCATCGTAGGGATTTGCTCGGACACACGTGTCTGATGGTCCCGATAGCAGTCGGACGCCCCGATTGTACGCACTGGTGAGATGGATGCGCTTCAAGATGTTGTTCATGCGGGCCATCAGGCCGTCTTTGTTGGTTGAAAGATGCCATGGCCTGCCATTCACAAACACTCCATTGCCACTGTCGCAAATAAGGTCAATAAACGCCTTGACAATCCCATACAGGATCGTATGGGACATGGGCTCAACGAATGTAGACTGAAACCTGCAAAGCAATGCGGTGTCATAGTAGACACCTGCTGTGCCGCGACACCTGATGTGCCCGACCGCACCTGCGGAAGATAATCACTGAAGTCAGGCCATACACCACAATCGAACCGCTTAAGCCAATGGTGCTGAGTAATCGGAACACACTCGTACGACTTCAGGCCAGATGCCTGGAACGCGTTGATGCCCCTGCAGCCAACATCCTTGTGCGCCTCATTGACTTTGTCATGCCGCGTCTTGTACTTCTGTTCACATTCTGCAACCATCCGCCATTGCATTACGTGAACACAAGCACCATCGACTTGAGACCAGTACTAGCATCACACAAGATGGCTGCGCGCAGCTTCCGCAGACCCACCCCCTGCATGCGCAGACACAGGAGGGATGCGCGCAGCTGAGCGAGACCCCCCCCCCCTGCATGCGCAGACCCTGGATGGCTGCGCGCAGCTTCCGCAGACCCACCCCCTGCATGCGCAGACACAGGAGGGATGCGCGCAGCTGAGCGAGACCCCCCCCCTGCATGCGCAGACCCTGGATGGCTGCGCGCAGCTGCCGCAGACCCACCCCCTGCATGCGCAGACACAGGAGGGATGCGCGCAGCTGAGCGAGACCCCCCCCCCCTGCATGCGCAGACCCTGGATGGCTGCGCGCAGCTGCCGCAGACCCACCCCCTGCATGCGCAGACACAGGAGGGATGCGCGCAGCTGAGCGAGACCCCCCCCCCTGCATGTGCAGACCCTGGATGGCTGCGCGCAGCTGCCGCAGACCCACCCCCTGCATGCGCAGACACAGGAGGGATGCGCGCAGCTGAGCGAGACCCCCCCCCCTGCATGCGCAGACCCTGGATGGCTGCGCGCAGCTGCCGCATACCCCTGTTGCATGAGCATTTGTCTTGGGCTGAGCATGACATACCCCAGGACAGTATCCTCTCGGTCTTGGAGTTGGGGTCGGCACCATGCCGGCCACCATCAGCCGCCCCTGCAGGCAGGGGATTCGAAATGAGCCCCCTGGCGGTCTCCTGCTCGGCCAGCTCGCTGCGATGACGATGCATGTCGTCCGTTATCTCAATGGACTTCAGGGTGGTGTCTTCGAATGAGGTGACTCCTCGACGAGACTTCCTGACGAAGCTGGCTTGCTGAACTAACCATTCCTGTAAATCGAATACAGGCTAGGCGGGCTAACGTGTGGACGGCAGAAACTGCATGTCAGGGAGATCGGCCGCTGCGTTGACAGGATATAACATGCAAGTGTCAGTCAACAACATGCAAGAACAGTATCCATCTCCACCTGTGAGCCCGGCTCGCCTGGCTTGGGGCAAAGCTTGAGTGCTGCAGTCGGCCCTCGGTAGCCCAGAAATCGAATTGTCGACAACGGCGTCCCATCCCACAGCAGCCTGACTCCCCGGATCCCACACTTGTCGCACCCGCTGCGCCCGGATGCTCCACAAGTGAGGGCCCAGCCTCGTCTTGCAGGAGTGTCAGCGTATGCAAATACCAGCACTGGGAAGACCCGACGCATGACATTGCGATAGGAATCATGGACCGTAACCGGCGCCCCTGTCACAGTGATATTCCCTGCGCATGCAAACGCGAAAGCTCATGATTGAGCTGCAGATTCAACTCAATACAGGCATATTCACAGTATGCACACCAGGGTTGGGTTATAAGCATGGATTCTTGGGGGTATAATTGTAAATATTAGATAGAGAAAATAATATGTGTTCTATCTATCCGGGCCCGATGTGTCGTGATCCAGCCATGCACAGGACTACGGTGACCATGCATGGTGGCATACACAGGACTACGGTGACCATGTGTGCCAGGATACACGGTGCTGATCCGGAGTGGCTATGGGGCAGCCATGCACCGATGGCTGACCATATGCACGAGCAATGCATGCAGATTGCGTGCCAGCAGACATTGATTCTGATCGTATCCGTATGAGTCGTTTAGAGAACGCTTATATAGGCTCTGTCGATCGTAGTGTAATCACTCTTTCTCTACTGTCCGAAGTCTCACGTGTCGTCGCCTCCAACGAAGATGCAGTGCTGTCACCGGCAGATACCTAGACAGCAAGGTATGTGACAGTACCCTACCCCTGCGCATAGCTACGGCATGCTCAGGATCCCACAGGCCTTAGGCCGCGGTCCAATGGATTACAACATGGTATCGGTGATGATTGTGGGTGTTCTTGTGATGTCTATTAGCATGCGAGAGAGTCCAGGGGGAACCTGCGGTTGCGGCTGTGCGTTTCGATGAGCGAGTCACACCGCTCTAGCGTATAGCTGACCGTAGAGAGATTAGATACGGCTGATGCAGAATGCTACGGCGGAGCTGCATTATCCTGGTGTGCTGGTCTCGCAAAGAGGCCTACGGGTCTGCGTGTCCTGCGACGTACAGTGATCGTTGCAGGACTCCACCATTCCGAGACGATTCAATGGCATCTCGCCAAGGATCTATCGGATCTGACGGTGTGGAGGGAGCTGTTAACCCTCCGCACCACCGCACTCGCTCCACAGTGCGCCGCGAGCAGGCCGCGGAGGGTCAGTTCATGCCCCACGGGGAAGGACAAGACGCTGGGACCTACGGGTATCTCAGTGTAAACCCTCTGCAGGCCGCCATGCCGAGCAACGCTGATCCTACGGGGAATGCGAGTGAGGCAGCGGTGCACGGAGCGAAGCACGCGCAGCAAGTGGCTCAGGCTGCACACTGGGATGCACACTGGGTTGCACACTGGGATGCACACTGGGAGAGAGTAGCTTGCTGGTGAACGATCCACTAGCACAGAATAGCCAGGCCCATGAGTCGGTCAAGCATTGGCTGTTTATTACTCTGCCAAAGGAGGATAGGGATTTCGTGTCCAACTGTAGCTTTGTCCATGAGTTGTGGTCATTGCTTCATGCCAAGTACATGCCTTCAGTCGAGGTAGAGATTCAGAAGCTGTACCAACAGCTTAGTGGTGCTAGACAAGCAGGCAAACCACTAGAAAGGCATGTCAATGAAGTAGTGGGCATAGTGAACCAGATGAGGGGTCTGGGGGAGAATGTGCCTGACCAGTTGTACCGCTCTAGGCTACTGGCAGTAGACAGAGAATATGCGTTGTTGCAGCCGATGCTGCAGCAGCTGCCAGTGCAGCAGATAGTGTCCACATTGCTGACACACGCTCAGACTAGCAGCCAACCTGCTCCATCGCGGTTCCCACGGGAAGATCGCGGTGGTCAGCAGCGTTATGGGGGACGAGGGTATCGTGGTGGACGCCACGGTGGTCGCCATGGTACACCCCCACAGGTTGCTGCAGTGGGAGCGGGGGGAGCAGACAACCGTAAGTGCTTCAACTGCAATAAGCCTGGTCATTTGCAGAAAGAGTGTCCCTTGCTCTCAGCAGAAGTCAAGCAGTTTCTGCAGAAGCGAGCAGCTGCAGGGCGAGGCCGTGGCAGAGGCCGCGGTGGCCCGCAGGTGGCTGTAGTTGATCTAGCTGAACTGCGAGCTGAATGTGGTGATGGGCCAGCGCCCAATATGCCATACACGTTTCTGGTGGATAGCGGGTCTGATCTGAACATCTGCTTTGACTATAGCATATTCAGTGAGATCAAACCACCGGATATCACAGAATGCCAGCCTCTAGATCAGGGCAGGCTAAAGATATATGGCATGGGCACTATCAGGGCGAATGTGGGGAAGTACGTGACAGTGAAGGGTGAGCTGGTGCCTGTGGACATTGAGCTAGATCATGTTTACTGGTTGCCAGCCCGCCCGATAAACATCCTATCAACGACTGTGCTGAAGCGGTCGAACATATTCTTGCACACAGGCAAGGCAAATACAGTAGAAATGCCTGGCTTTCATGATCAAGCCCAGATGTTTGTGGGCAACTGTGAGCAGGGTGTGGATAGTGAGGACAACCCCACACCGAGCTGGTATTGCGGGACAGGCAGACCAATATGGGAACTGCGCCCTGTAGATTCAGGGACAGACTGGACCAGTGCTAACAATCTTTTCCACAGAAATAGGAAATGGGTTGGTGAGCAGGCGAGAGTCGCTGCAGTGGATGGTGTACCTATTGGTCAGAGATCTTCCTTCCAGGTTGATCCATTTTTCCTGGTGCATATCGCGTTTCACCGTTCTGGCAACCGGTTTCTCAAACTGATGCGAGATAATCCAGACCTGTTCGACCTCAAGCTGCCTGAACCTACGGGAGTAGCACTTGAGTGTCATGGTTGCCATGTGGCGGAACAGAGAAGTGGTGACAGAGCACAGCATGGGGGCAAAGTGACAGAGAATGCCACGTATGCTGGAGAAGTGTTGCATGCGGATCTGGCTGGACAGATAAAGCCAGTGGGCATAGGAGGAATGAACTTCATCCTGGTAGTGGTGGATGAGTACAGCAGGTACTCGCATGTGATCCCGCTGAAGTCGAAAAGCGGTGCTGCTGAAATGATATGCCTTCTGCTAGAACGCATCCGCACTCAGACTGTCTATGACAAGGAGATAGGGGTGCGGAGGCTGCATACGGACCAGGGACGTGAGTTCAGCTCTAACCACCTGGCTCAGTACCTTGAGTGGCGGGGAATAGTACACACGTTCACTGACACCGCCCAGCATGAGTCTAATGGGTTGGTAGAGCGAAAGATCGGTGTGCTGAACACGTCAGTGCGGGCAAGCCTGCTGCAGGCAGCAGTCCCTGCATTCCTGTGGCCGGAGGCATACATGTGCGTGAACCATGCACACAACCTGACGTCGAGTACAGCACTGGAAGGTGTTCGGCGGAGGGAGGCGAAGCAGAGGCTGGAAGAGAGGTTAGTTGCCACCAGCCATGAGCCATGGTCCACGAATGAGCAGCAGCGGGCTAAGCAGCTGAGGGTCCGGAAGGCGGGAGCGCTTGCGCTGAGCCTGAAGGAGCTCTGTGAGCAGCTGAATGCCAGGAGAGATGCGGCATTTGTGGAAAGGTGCATAGAGAAATGTGGATGTCAGGGAGATAGTGCCATACTTGTTGTGGTTTCGGAAAGTCAGTGAAGATGACTTCCGTCTCGTGGTGGCACAGGTGAAGCCTTTCGGGTGCCCAATGTATGTGTATCCGCGGAGGGAGCACTTCAGGCACCTGGAGGAGCGAGGAATCCTCGGTGCCTATATGGGACCGGGTGGAGGTCCTCATATGGACAGGGTGTATGTGAAGCGTGGGAATGGGGGAGCAGTGCGGCTGTACAGGCACACGGCTGCTCCACCTGCTCTGGTGAAGGATTTCGCGCAGCGATTTCACATGGCTGGGGAACCTACGGCGGACCCAGTTGTGCTAGAGAACTATGAGCAGGGTGAATTTGAGATCCTGCCAGATCAGTTCACCAGTGTAGTGCCAGAGGCTGAGTTCTTGCCCAACATGAAGAAGTGGGTGAAGAGCACCAGTGTGCGGGCAGTGCGTCCACCAGCCAGTCGTGAACACATGATGCCAGAGAGGGGTAGAAATGTGGATTGGGCTGAGGGGGAGCATCCGGGTCTGGGCCATCAGCACTGGGAACCAAGCAGAACGTTGCATAGGCGTTTCAACCCACGAGAGGAGCTACCTGAGGGTGAGCCTGAGTTCTCTCCTAGAGTGTTGGGTGCAGAGCTGCTGGCGCGCCATGAGCGCTGGCACGCACCGGAGATCAGTGATGCAGTGGTTGCAGCGCGCTGTGATCTTGCAGCGGCTGACAGTGCTGCGGCTGTGCCGCACTGGGAATATGATGCAGCAGACCAGCCGTCTGGACCACTGAACTGCGAGTTCAGGCCTGCAGAGACAATCCCTACGCGGGATAGAGCTGTGCTGCACATGGGAGACTGTGACATCTATCCGCTTCCAACTGATGAGGAGGCGGATGAAGATGCATCTGGTAGTGAGGATGACTCTGAGCCTGAGTCTAGATCCCGCTCACGCTCAGCGGAGCCAGTCCAGCGGTTGATGGGCAAGGAGCTGAGTGAGCCACCCCCATCTGTGCGAGCTGACGGTCACGGCGGCAGCCGAAGTTACCGCGGGTCCACGTTGTCAGGGCGTGATGACCGGGACAGATATGATAAGCCACGGCATATATCTGGGTCTGAGGGCCAGGGGCAAGGCGAGCTACGGCATGTGCCTAGGGGAATAGCGACAGGCGGTGATGGCTCAGGGGGAGAGTCAGCACCAAGTGCCGCGAGGGGCAGCGGAGAACGTCTGGATCCGCCACATGAGGTGGGGATTCGATGGGTTCCAAAGCTTTTTCATTTGATTCGCAAAGTCTTGAGACCTGCTGTCCATGCTGTGGGAGCCATTATGAGTGATGTTGCTGTTGAGCGCATCTCCCCGGAGGGTGCACGTGAGCATGATGCTGGGAGCTCCACAGTGTTCAATGGTGAGAGTGACGTCGGTGACTTAGCTGAAGGAGTGTCTGCGACGGCTGACAGTGTGACTCCTGATGCAGAAAAGCCGACGGGGCAGGAGGTGACTCCGAACGGTGGCCCTACTGCTAGCCTTTGTGAGTCCAGGCGTGCAGCTACCGTGAGGAAGAAGGTCGAGGTCGTAGTAGATGATCCAACGGTGCAGCAGGCCATGCGTGGCACTCACCGTGAGCAGTGGATCACGGCCATGCTCGATGAGCTGACCTCCTTGAGAGAACATGACGTGTTTGAGCTGGTCGAGTGCCCATTAGGAGCGAAGCCTGTGACAGGCAAGTGGGTGCTTAAGATCAAGCGAGGAGCACAGGGTGAAATTGAGCGTTTCAAAGCCAGATATGTAGCCAGGGGGTTTACGCAAGTGGAGGGCGTAGATTTCTTTGAGACATGGGCACCTGTGGGCAGTTATGCTACCTTCAGGGCTCTGTTATCGGTCTGTGCAGTAGAGGATCTAGAGACGAGGCATATAGACATAAAATGTGCTATCCTGAATGGTGTTCTGGAGGAGGAAGTGTATGTGGCACAACCTCCTGTACTAGATGATGGGTCTGGTATGGTGTGGCGTCTGAAGAAGGCGTTGTATGGTCTGAAGCAGGCTGCCAGGGAGTGGCACAAAGCGCTTGCAGAGCTCTTGTTGAGTATGGGCTTTGTGAGATCAGCCAGTGACCCTGCACTGTTTATCTGCAAAGTAGGACGTTGTCTTATTTTTCTGTGGGTCGATGATCTGTTGATTTTCGGTCTGGTAGAGCAGATGGATGATGCCATCAGAAAGAGCCTTGAGGCATTTGAGGGTCGTGACCTGGGGGAGCTGGGATATGTGCTGGGCATGGAGGTCATACGTGATCGCGCTGCTCGCACTATCACCATCACACACAGAAAGAGCATCAGGGACATGCTGGAGAGATTCAGCATGAGTGAGTGCAGACGGGCGCCAACTCCTTTGGTGCCAAAGCAGAAAATGTTTAGCCTGAAGGAAGATCCTAGCCAGGAGAAGGCTACAGGCACAGAGCATAAGAGGTTTATGCAAGCCGTAGGAAGCATCCAGTATGTGGCAGTTGTGTCGCGTCCAGACATCGCGTTTCCGGCTAATGTCTTGGCCAGGCATATGGCTGGGAGTGCCAAATGTCATTGGAATGGTGTCCTTCACGTACTGAGATACCTGCGAGGGACCATAGACTTTGGCTTGACCTTTAGTGGCTCCAATGGGGGATGTGAGGTGTTGGCAGGACCAGCACTGGGAAAATTTCGAGATAGACTGCAGCTTGCGGTAGTACAAGCTTAGTCTAGGGGGAGTGTCGTGATCCAGCCATGCACAGGACTACGGTGACCATGCATGGTGGCATACACAGGACTACGGTGACCATGTGTGCCAGGATACACGGTGCTGATCCGGAGTGGCTATGGGGCAGCCATGCACCGATGGCTGACCATATGCACGAGCAATGCATGCAGATTGCGTGCCAGCAGACATTGATTCTGATCGTATCCGTATGAGTCGTTTAGAGAACGCTTATATAGGCTCTGTCGATCGTAGTGTAATCACTCTTTCTCTACTGTCCGAAGTCTCACGTGTCGTCGCCTCCAACGAAGATGCAGTGCTGTCACCGGCAGATACCTAGACAGCAAGGTATGTGACAGTACCCTACCCCTGCGCATAGCTACGGCATGCTCAGGATCCCACAGGCCTTAGGCCGCGGTCCAATGGATTACAACACGATGACCCAACTGTAGAGCACCGCAGCGTATACGTATGAACAGTGATGTGCAACGCACCATCGGCAGTCTCAACGCCTGTGGGTTCGAAAATCTTGAACTGCCTCAGAATGGCCATCAGCAATGTTGTCATGCAGGTGGGCTCTTTGGGACCTTCGACGAACGCAAGGGTATATGTGGCCAGGTCGGTGTTTGCCAGGAACCCTGGCAGGTCCAGGCACTTGAGGCAGAACACAGTGGTTGTGGACCTGCCATGCTGATGCAACTGCACGCCATCCACGAACAGCCCAAATAAGAGGACCATGTCTGTACCGTACGCTGTCATGACCTCGTCTCTTGGGTCAGCATCAGCGAGGAAGTCTGCAGTAGGGTCTGTATCAGGGGTATCGGGCACCTGGTCAGGGGCACGCCCTGCACTGGGGGGAGGCTGGTCTATTGTGGCTGCAGCTGGCGAGGCGACACCGCGGTCACCGGATGGAGTAGCAACGACTCCATCGGCGTGCGCCGCAGCAGGAGAGTCGGGGCCTAGGTCGGCTGAGCCAGAAGCCCCGCCATCCCCCATCAGCGCGTCCTCCGGCTCAGGCTCTGACAATGCTGTGAGGGCGCCGCCATGTGCCCGGTCATGGAGGGGGGGGCTCGCGGGGCGAAATGGGTGGAGGGGGGGGCTCGCGGGGCGAGATGGGCGGAGGGGGGGGGGGCACGCAAGCCAATGCGCAATGGCACACGTGTACACTGTGGCCGGCAGCTGAGGCACAGGTTGCCGACACAGCACAGCTTGCTACAGCACAGCGTGCTGCCGCGCAGCGCATGGCTGCCATGGCGCCTGATTGGCATGCAAACTGCAATGGGCCGGCCAGCCGCGGGCAGACGATGGCTGCGACACTTACGCAATTGCCTGCAGTGCAGCCTGCATGGAGCATGCATGGAGCATGGGAAGCATGCCCTGCGCTGGCGCCGGTTCAACATGGCTCAAGCTTGCTGTGACACATGTGGAGCAAAGATGCTCAGTGCGAGCCGCCGTTGTTGTACGAGTGCTGGAAATACCAGGCCCGAAATCGTGCCTTGCTGTGAAGGCTGTCGAATGGCGCATGTGCAACATGCATGTGCATCATGCATGTTACAAACATGCATGCGTCAGGGCTGCGTAGCACTTTCCACACTCACGCGCACCTGCACGGCCAGGTCCGCGCTGCAGATCCGCTGCGCATCCTTCTAGAAGGGTGGGCGATGCTGGCCGCTGCGCCTTGCAAATCAATTTGACTTGACTTGACTTGATTTCGTGCACGAGACGTTGCAGGCATGGTGGGGCGGAGGCGCGCCACTCTGGCTGATGCAGCAACCTGCCCCACGTCTGCCTGTGCTTGCATGCCCCTATTTACCCATATGTGGCCACGGGCTGTGCAGATGCCTGCTGCGCGTGCCCGGGGACAGCTACGGATCGATGCTGCAGCGGCTGCTGGCAGCGCGGGACTGGCTGGGGGATGACTTCCCATACGAGGTGCTCACGTGGTCGTCACTGCGGGACGCGCTGGTGGCGGGGCTGGGGGAGGGCGGCAGCTCGGTGGCGTGTGAGGGGACGGCGGTGCTGACGGCGCTGGCCACGTTTGCGCTGCCCAGCATGCTGGCGCAGATCGGCCTGCTGGCACTGGCACGCTCCACAACATGTAGTGGCTCACCGCGTTTCGTGCAATGCAATTGCCGCATTTGTTCATCTTGACTGCCTGCATCATGCACGGCACCAACATCACACGGTATGCACACACGTCCGCATGTCTCCCTCACAGCACGCATGGCGGAGACCCTGCCTGGCCGCTGCTGAGACGAGCCAGTGTCGGCGGCAGCATGCCCCGTGCAGTGCCCACACCGGCGCTGTCACAGGATGAGGTAATAACACATCCACCATTGCCGCCAGTGGCCGCCCCATTGCAGGAGCCGGAGCGGGCAGAGCTGCCGGACGGCAGGACCGCGCCGTTGGCCACAGCCGCAACCGCAGATATGGCGTGTGTCAGCTGCGGCATGGCGATCCTCATGCATCTGCGCGATGACCTCCGCACCGAGCCCGACCCAACCGCGGTCGGCCCGACAGGCGCGCCTGTCGTCGGGACCCTGCAGCTGCCGCCAGAGCCACCCAAGCAGCAGGACTGGCAGCGGCTCGTATCCGTGCTGGCAAACAGACACACCATCACATGCCCCAAGGCCACTATCCGCACGAGAAAATGCAGAAATGGACCTGTGCCGAAACGAAAGCTCAGACACATAAATAACCCAGGAAACGAGCGCCGCATCGCGCAGCGCACATGCACGCCAAACACAGGCAGCAGGCACCGGGGCCCGCCGCGCCCAGCAGGCTCCGATCCGGCGACAGCAGTCCAGACAGGTGCGCGGCCGCACGCCACAGCCACAGCCGCGGCCTCAAGCCACCTGTCCCAGGGGTCGCAGCCGCAGCCACAGGTGTGAACGCCGCGGCCCGAGCCGTGGCCGGGGAGGGGCTGGGGAGGAGGGCGGGGGGAGGAAGGGCAGGGGAGGAGTGAAGAGGGTGGAGGCGGGGCTGGGGCTGGGGGTGCGGGTGTGCGGGGGTGCGGGTGTGCAGGTGTGCGGGTGTGCGGGTGTGCGGGTGTGCGGTTGTGCGGTTGTGCGGTTGTGCGGTTGTGCGGTTGTGTTACACAGTGATAGATCTAGGACCCAGCAGCGCCGAGGCAACAGACCAGGCAACACGCAAATAGACAGACAGCCCACCGCAAGCACCAAGGCTACTCTCCGCACGAGCAAATGCCAGAACGAACTCGTTCGAACTTGCACCGGCACGAAAGCAAACACACACATGTGCATGCACACATACACACATACACACACGTGTGCGGTTGTGCGGGTTCGTTGTGGGTTTGCGCCTGTGTTGCTGCTTGTTGCTGCCTGTTGCAGCCTGCTTGCAGGGGTTTGGTTGTGCGCTTGCTTGCTGTTGCCTTTGCGGCCGGGCTCTTGTGTGGATCTTCGTGTAACACGTGCATGATGCTCGCCTGGACAGTGCTAGCGTGACTTCTGGTATCAATGACCTTTTGGCCGTGGGTGCACCATGTTATGGGATGGCAGTGGATATGATTGGGCGGGACGTGCATTTTCTCACACAGTGCTGCAGTGTCTTTGTCTGTAGTGTCTTTGTCTGCAGTGTCTCTGTCTGAATGGGTCGGACCTGCTGTGAGGCTGAACCTCTGAGTGTCATGAGCGGAGCTCAGGTGCAGCATGACCGTTTGTGGCTACATGGAGGCAACATGTTCCCAGCATTGCCCCTTGGCATCACTGAGTTTGACCAGGTGCATCAACTGTTCAGACAGCAATCAGGGATTTATATTACAGGTGCGCTCCAGTATCAGCTCTGCAGCATCCAGCGGAGCAGGTGATGGCCGTGGCATGTGCCTCTGGGACTGAGCACAGCATTACTGGCAGAGCAATTGGGGCCTGCCCTACTGGTCATGCAGCCTGGAGCCCAGCACAGGCAGTCAACAGCCTTGTGAAACGCAGATAATCCAGGCAGCCATTCTGATGCAGAGGATGTGTAAAACACACACATGCAGTTGTGACACATTTCTGAGCCACTGACATGCAGTTTGATGTGCCAAGTACACGGAGATGAACGCAATAGCCCGGCAGCGAGTGCAACAGAAGGAAAGTAGACGGCCAAAACCCCCCGAAGGTAGACACCAGCAAAAAGCAATCACTGTCCCAGGTGAAAAGCCACAACGAACCAACACAGCCGACACAACCACACCCACGCACCCACACGCATGCGCACTCCCGCTCCCCTCCACCACGGCACCCGCGTCACAACCGCACACAGCAACCACCACCACCGCACTACGGCCCACCCCAGCAAAACCAGCCACCACCGACCCCCCAACAGCAGCACCCCCACTCCATCCGGCCCCACTAAGGCATTCCATCACGGACCCCCCGCACATGAGAGCCTGGAGGCTCACGCCCCCCACAGTGCAAGGCGTACCAGCCCTCCCCCTCCGGCCGCCCGGCAGGGGCTTGAGGGCGGGGCGCGAAGGGCACTGGCGGCGCCGCAACACTCCCCCCAACGGCGGCTCGCGGGAAGGCAGGGCGGGCCAGCACGACCAGACGCGGGGCCGGCCTGCGCCGCCGCAACCGCGGCACCCGGTCCAGAAAGGCGGCAAGCGGCCGCCTATAGCACGTCCGACGGGACAGCGTGGCCAGGCACCACCGCCCAGCCCGCCAGCCGCATACGCAACGGAGCCGCAGCGAGGACCTGGCGCGTCACACCACGGCACAGAGTGGTGGAGAGTTCGCACATGGCATTCTGCAAGAACGCTCGCCTGGACACTGCCCCCGAAGCCGCAGCGAAGTCAGCGATCTTATTTAGGAAGGCGATCGCACCCGTGCCCACACGGCCAAACGTCTCATGCGACAGGGACACAAAGCGACACGCGCCAGTGCCAGAGCGGCTGTACTTGTCTCACTTCCGGTCGTCCATCAGCTGGGCGGCAGCGCCTGGCGTGTTTGCCGCGGCGACGACCCGGGAGGGGGCCACCGGACAGGTCACGCACACATCGGCCACAATGGTATCGCAGGGCAACATCACAAGCAGATCACCCCGTTCCGGGTCGCGCTGCGAGCGGGAGGTAGCGGCCGGGCGCGAGCCTCGGGCAGGCGTCGCGGCGGACCAGTGGCCACCGGGCCCACCTGTGGCAGGTGCTCACACCGCACCGTGCACTGGCCGGCCGGGGCGGCCGCCTTTACGGCCACGGCGGCGGCGGCGACAGCTGCCGCGAAGAGCTCCCGCGCGCCACTGTGGCCGACGGCCGCCTTGCCGGGGACGTCTACGTCCATGGCGCCTGCCGTGTCGGCCGCGGCAGCCTTGACCTGGGACGAGGCAACAACGGCTGAGATGGCAGCAGCGACGAGTGCAGCCGCGGCGGCTGGTCCCTCTGAAGTGCCGTCCGCCGTGGCGGCGTCGCCGAGCGGGGCAGCGTTGTCCGCCGGTCCGGAGGGGCGCAAGGGGGCAGGCGGGGAATACGCCAGCGTCTGGGTGCCATATGGGGTTGAAGGCACGGCCGAGGCGCTGGGGGCCGGGGTGGGTGGAGTGAGCGCACCAGCGGCAGCACAGCTGGCAGGCTCACAGGAGGGGCCGGGCGGCTGCGCGGGCGGCCGCGCGCCCGGCACATCCGGGTACTGCGGTAGGCTCTTGATGTTGGGCTCAAGAGACGTGGAGATGCCCGCCCACATGATGAAGCGGCGCCATGCCTGCGTGATCGCATCATGGCGGGCGACCACCGTGCGCCACACCGCATTGCACACCAGGGCATGCGAACCATCAGCAGGCGATGCCCGGCCGCACACGCAGTCACCGTCCGCCTCTTGGCCGGTGAACAGTGACTCACCTAGGCGCAAGCGCGCATTCACGCGGAACTCTGTGGCAGTCAGCTCAGTCGCACCGGGCCTGGCTTTCAGAAAAGCTGAGGCCATCGAGCCTGCGCAACTATGCAGGCGTGCCTTGCTGGTCAGGCTCTGTTCGCGTGTCGCTGACGACGGGCTGCGAGTCCCTTGATCCAGCGCTGCAAGCAGCGCAGCCGCCCGGGCGTCAGAGTCGGCCCGACTGACTGCATTCTGCAGCCGTGACATGCGGATGGCAGACCCCCCGCCGCTCAGGCCCGCCCATTCCGCGGGCTCGGCGGGGCACTCAGACAGCCCCGGGATGCTTGGCTTGATGTGCCAAGTGTGAGCATGTGCATCATGTGGCCAGGGTTGTGGCGGTGGATGGCCTGTTTCTGGCAGGTTCTAACAGTGCCGTGTCATGCATACACCGGGCGCAGAGCTGGTGGACGCTGCTGGAACGCAGAGGTTCAAGAGTGCTGCATGCCAGCATGCTCACCTGTTCTGAAGTATACAGAGTAGGCTGGCCTGGTACCAGCTGTCCACAATCCATGTTAAAAAATTCATAAATGTTGTACACCAATCATGGCGTTCACAACGCTGCAGGTCAGAACAGGCCTACCACTCCTTGGCATACTTACTCCTGGCACATCTTCAGTACAAAGCGACAGCGAAGCCACAGCCTGGCACCTTAGCTTAGAAACAGCGCCGGCCCATCATGCCTCGACCGCCAAACCAGCCACCACCGTAAATGGCATCGTCATGCATGTCCTCCCGGCAGTTTCCGTCGCTGTCATACATGTCGCTGTTCTCACTGCCATAACCCATTTCTTCACGCTGACAGGCATAAGCTTCTCGTGCCAGCCCCTCTGCTTGAGCAATCTCTTCATCATACCTCTTCTTGAACGACTCGGTTTCATACCCATCGTCGTCCTCACTCAACGCTTTGCACACCTTCCTGGTGTGGTGCTCAAGCCAATTGCATTTGCAAACAGGACTTTCAGCTGCACTGCACAGGATGGCATTGCTATCTGAGTAGCACACGCCAGCAGCAGCATAACACATTAGCACAGATTCGAGGGCGCTCCATCCGTTTCCAAAAATGGTTGCCTGGATATTTTTGGCCTTCTTTTGAGCGAGCGTGAAGGACCGCCTCTCGATCTGGTGCGCATATTCATCCAGCGCGCGGGGCGGGTCGGCCATGCTCGATTTAAAGAAATTGCCAGAAGCGCCGGGCATGCTGAAGGAAAATTTGCTGAAATGCTCAATGCTGTAGCAGCGGCATCGGTGATGATAGTCGTACTCCAGGCTAATGCTTGCGACCCCCGAACTGTTGGACTTGCGAGCAGATGCGATCTGGCTCCTCACCTTGACCGTCCTGATGCCGTCATCGTCATAGCATGTGTCGCTGACGCTGATGGTAACTCTTTTGCTGATGAACTCCTTGGCAGCTGCTGCAGACATGCCTTTGTGGTCCTGAAGATACTGCTTGAGGTTGCGTACACAATCGGCGCGGAACATGCCATCCTCATCGTGATCATCAGCATCAGAGCCTGCAGTCACCATCAGACAGTTTGCGGAGACTGATGGTGTTAAGCATATCTGCAGGTCAAGAGCTCCCCTCGGAATGCACGCTTATTAGAAAGCAACAATTACCCCGCCCCCGAAACCGTGCGAGCCACAAGCATAGCTGTTGAGTACGATGACAAAGCACATGAATGTACAGACGTTCACGTGTTGACAGACATCATATGCGGCACGCACATGACGCTGTAGGACTGACGCTGGTGGAAGGCTGCCTCTCCTCGTTGTCGCTCATTGTCGATCACCCTCTCTTGACAAGATATGAAGATATGAAATTGCAGCTGTGGAGGTTGATGCTGAGTACGGCAAGCCGTCTTGCGGATCGAAGGTAGGATGAACAACGGATGCTGTCGCGCGAACCGATCGACTCAGCTGCGGTGTATGTTCCCCCAAGACGTACCTACACGGGGAGAGTGACACATACGATATTGCGGGGATGGTATCTAACTTGCATATATATGCCAGCTCTGATGGTGTTCAGAGGCAAGCTCCGATCGTGCGTTCACGTCGATGATTCGAAACAAGGCGTAGCAACACGTGGGTTGTTAAGGTCTCTCATCAAGTCAACACGAGCGACGGGCAGCAGCAGACAGCGCGTGAGCTGTTTTGGACCAAGTTCGAAGCATGCTCAGGCGCCGGAATGCTGATCCGGCGTGCATGCTGCATGGATGGCTGATCACCTTGTAGCCACAAAGGACCCACGCGCGTGCACGCGCGCCCGAGCAGGCCCAGGTCCCTGTTCAGGCCAGTCCGGGGAGCTCCGCCCTCGAGGCAATGCAGAGGCAGAGGCCCTGCACGCTGGCATGAACCGCACTAACAGGCGGCGTCCCTGGCGGCCGGCGGATAGGTGCCAGGTCATCCATGCGTGCAAGACCGGATTAGGCGTAATGTCGCAGCAGAGCCTAGCACCGCTGATGATGAGGGCAGCATGCGCAGCATGCAGTGTGTACGCAGCGCACTGTAAAGCGTCAGGCTGCATGTGTCGCAAAATTCGCTTGCATATATTACAGATGTAGTCGGGATGGGGGTCAAGCCTTGTGAGGGCGTGAATCCGGAGTGAATACCTTCGCAGACAGCAGCCGGATAGCAGCCGGCAGGCCTGGGGGCCCAGAACCGGAGCAGCTGCAAGCTAGGAGAGGTCAAGCAGACGGCACAGCAGCAGCCCAACAGCGACGGCTGGCGCAAGCACGGATGCTCATGGCAGGCGCACAGCAGCGCGCAAAAACAGGTCACAGCCAGACAGCTGGCGCAAGCACGGATGCTCATGGCAGGCGCACAGCAGTGCGCAAAAACAGGTCACAGCCAGAGAGCTGTCGCCACCGCAACACCTACTGCAGAGGCCGCCAAGGGGACTGCCTGGCGCTTAAAGCGGTGCAGCTGACGCTGGCGGGGCAGGTGGGGCAGGCGGGGCCCGACTGAGGCGCCGGGGCGGGGCAGGCGGGGGCGAGCGTGGCACACTGGGGCACTGATGCTGGGGAGCAACGTATGGCGTGTTAGACGAAGATCGACGCAGGAACCCAACAGCGAGGACAGCAACAAGGAATAGAACCGCAGCAGCCGGCCCGCAGCAATCAGCAACACGCAAAAGCCCAGCACCCACGACACGCTGCCACAACTGCACACCAACGCGCAAGATCAAGGCCTCAGCAGCGCCGAGTAAAGAAGGAGGATACAACACCACCAAAACAAACAAACGATCACTGACACAAGCAGCTCAGCCACCGTCTGTACCAGCATCATCCACACCCATTGGCAACAGAAACAGCAGCGCACACCAAGGTCACATCAGCTGTGCTCAGGTGCTCAGATCTAGATGGGGTGTTCTGCAGAGTTGTTCCGATCAACTTGATGTGGAAAGCGCTCTATATATCACATTGAAGGACACGGGAGCCAACTCTCGTGCTACATCCGCTGTAGAAGGCAGCAAGGGGGGCACCCAGCTGGCTGCTACAGCGGACGTAAATAGGAGGCTTAACACAAGGCAGAGGAGTGGCGCGCCCCACACGCATGATCACCTTCCCGCTGTTCTTGCATATGTTGAGGGGCGTGCGTGAGCACAGACCGTGTGCGCTGCATACATATGAGGCCTCATAGCGGCTGCTGGAAGTTCGCAAGCTCAACAGTCCCTGGAGGGGAAGCTGAAGAAACAGCAGGGCTGACGTTCGATTTTCGAGTCGGGGCGTTGCAGGGGCAGCGTTATGTATCAATATACTGTCAATAGAATACCAACATGGAACGGACGAATTAGAGGAGGTCGTTTCCACACAGCACAGCACATGGCGTCAAGCCGCATCGCCGGAACGGTTCCGGCCACAAGGCGTCAGGCGTCAGGCTGCGTGACTTCTGTCGGCAGCACAACGTGCTGCAGCTGAGGAGGCGAGCGAGATCAGCGCACGCCGTCTCCGCCGATTGGGGATTCGGACCGTGCTTCAGGGTCTCGAGATGATCGCGCGTGGCGATCCAGCGCACGTCGGCCTCCGCCCGGCTGAGCGCGCTCTGGAGCTGCGTCATGCGCAGCTTCGAGCCAGCGTCAGACGCCCAGGCGTCGGCTGGGGTCGGGCTGTCTGAGATTCGCTGCACGGCCGGCCATGTCTTCCGCAAGCGTGCAAGGCGGGCCTGGTGCTGGACCGCGGCGTCGCCGCGGAACGGCTTGCCGCCGTCGATGCCGTCCGCGAGCACCGCGTGCGCAACCGCCGCCGATGCGAGTCGCGCTGCGTCAGCAACGTCGGCTGTGTAGTGTCGCAGACCCATGCCGCCATGTCTATGAGGGAGCAAGGCCTGCTCACGCTGCAGGTCGGTGAGCTGCTGCGTTTCGATGATGCGGCACATGGCGTGTATGCTGGCGTTCTCGACGCCCATGAGCGGCCGTTCGAGGTGGGCCCAGTTGGTAGTGCGCAGCAGGTGTGCTTCGCGCTGCTGCAGGCACTGGAAGAGGACAGCCCACCGTGTCTGCCAGCGGGAGGCCTGCCAGCTTTTGCATGAGATCGACGGTGCGTTTGCATCTGCGGCGCACATACGCCTCCACATAGGCAGGGGTGCCCAGTGGCGCGCTGCATGCAACCATGCCGTCAGTGGCGACCGTGGTGCTTAGGCAGGCAGCTGCGCGAGAGGCCTTGGCGGGATCGGTACAGTGGACGAGCGTCTTCTGCTTGTTGCACTGGTGGCGGGATTGCACAACCCGACCCGATCCGGTCTGTCTGTTTGCTTGTTGCCTGGTCTTTTGCCTCGGCGCTGCTGAGTCCTAGATCTATCACTGTGTAACACAACTTGACCCATGGCGACCACTTGCTCGACCGTGCCCTGCACCGTCAGGTCATCGTGGCACGCGATAGCTAACGTGTCAGGGGTCGCTTCTTGCGCCGCTAACAGAGTGGGCCGGAACGCGATGGCAAAGTAGAGGGGGTCGATGGGGTCGCCTTGCTTAACGCCAGATGCACTCCACAGAACCGCATTGGATCCGTCCTGCTGACGTGCCAAAGCGGTGATGGCGCTCCATACGCCATGCGTGTGAATGCGGCCAGGGCGGGGAGTTGCGCGTCAATCTCCGCGATGATGGTCTCACGGTCAATCAGGTTGAACGCGTTCTCGAGATCGAGCTGCACTGTGACCGTCTCCGCATCTGAGAAGTCCGGGGCCAGCGCGTGGCTCGGAATCTCAGGGCCGCCGCAGACATCGACCCCGATCTGGTGCGGGGCAAGCAGGCCCGGCGCTTCTGGGACGCACGCCAGCGCGCAGATACCGGCGAGGCGCATGAACACTTCGCCGATAGCGATCGGGCGAACGCCGCCGTTCGGTTTGGCGATGGCGATCAGGCGGCTGGCGAGCAGCAGGTCGGAGTGGGGGATGGTGCCCGACAGCAGGAGGTTGACGACGCGGCGCATGGCCTCGCCCGTTATACAACCCGGCGCTGCGGACGTGCTCGTATGTCCACCCGCTGGGGCCGGCCGCTGAGCCCTGTGTCAGGTTCTGCAGGATGGCCTCACACCGCACCGCTGAGACTTCCGCTGAGCGGCTGCCGGCTGGGGTAGGCTGCGCTGCGCGCTTTGGAGGGGGCGCGGGGGGGGTGCAGCGCTCGCAAGCGTGGCAGTGAGTTCTGGTCGATGGGAACGATGGGGCTGCTGTCCAAGCAGCGCGCAGCGCGGCCAACATTGCCGTTGCATGCATGTCGGTGCATGCGCCCTGCCATTGCGATGTCCGCCACAACTGCTGTGCGAGTGCGGCCGGGGTCGCTGTGTTCAGCGGTGTCGAGCAACATCTGCTCCCTGGTCCGCTTCCGAATCTCGCGCACGCGGGCATTGACTTGCCTGGCGCGCCCCCTGCTCGCGCCAGTGTTGCCGAGGGCCTGGCTGGGCAGCAGGAGTAGGAGCCGGAGCCATGTCTCTACACTGGGCCGGTGACCGCGCTCAGCCACATCGGCGGAACGTTCCAGCGCTGTGGTTCAATGTCGGCCCAGCTGGATCTGCATTCGTTCGGCACACCCTGAGGGATCCGCACGTCCGGGTAGGGGGCCTCCAGTGATGGCGGCGCGTCTGAGGCTGGCTTTGGATCCACCTGGGTGTCGCTGACGAGGTCTGCTTCGCGCATGTGGGAGTCACCCTGTGGGCCAGCGCTAATGGTGGCGCGGGAGACGTCCGGGAGGACGGCGCGCTGGCCGGGGGGGAGGCGGGGCGCATGGGAGGGTCGGGGGGGAGTGGCATGGCGGCGAGCCGGCGCGCGGCGAGCCGGCGCGCGGCAAATGGGGGCAGGCGCGTCGGTCGGGGACGTCCCATGGTTGGTCCCTGCGTGTGCAGCCACGACTGGCGTAGGTGCTGCGGTAGCTGTCCCGTTGTCACACGCATGGGCCACACGGCGAGGTGAATGCACGACTGCACGTGAGGTGGCAACGCCTGCGGACGGCCGGGCGCTGCGCGGCTCTGTGCGTTGATCGTGCACCTCGCTATCATGCAGTGTGGCTCCGGGGGACAGTGGTGACGGGACGTCACCTGGGGGTTGTTGGCCACCAGCCAGCCCGCCGTCAAGTCTGTGGTGCTCATCTACCAATGTCAGACAGCACGATTTGGTCAAATCGGTGCGGGCGGGTGGCTGGCTTTGCGACCGAGGCGCAGTCGAGCCGGCGCCCGCCGCAGCCGCAGGGGTGGGCGTTCGGTACACCAAACCGGAGCCTCCCTGCGGACGCATGATGTGAAAATTTCAAACGTCACCGCGGCACTCTCCTCATGTCAAGCCGCGTTCAACCGCGTATAGATAAGGCAGAGAGCATAACGCTTCTGTTCACAGAGCCACTGCTTAACGCCTAGAGATTCCAGCTTGCAGCCTACAATGAGAAAGCTTTGCAGCTTCACAAGGTGACTTGACAAGGTGGAGAGCAGGTAAGCTTGCATGCATGGATGTGCTCAAACCTACGATGCTGGTCGACATGGATCAGTCCACCCCTTTGTGGCAATGCCGCGACCTGAAACAGTTCGTGGGGTTGCTGCGTGCAGAGCTCTGCTTCTCCACCTTCCTCACAGAAGCAGCTGAAGGAATGGACACCTGCATGTGTGGTGTGTGCGACACAACCAAGGTGTCTGGCCAGTGGCACGACTGAGGCTTCGCGTTCCGGTAGAGGTGGGAGCATGATCGATCGGGCACGCTGGACCCTCCACCGACAAGCCACTCTGCTACTGTGTTTCCTGATGCTGCTGCGGTTTCTGCTACTGCGTAGGGTGACCGCACTGCAGGTGATTGTTCAGTGCTGTCTTACCTCGGCGCTGTGTAACACACCAGCTCTGCTACTGCAAACTATATGCAGGTGCCGTGCTGACAACGTGTGCCCGTTGAACATGTGCGAGAAGTTAAGAATTCATGATATCTAGCACAGCATGGAGTGCGGCAAGTGCATGTCAATTTCAGCATGTGCCCACATCCGGCGCAATCAAAGTGTGAGAGGGCTACATTGAGGTGCTGCCAGGGGCGGCAGGCGCGCTGTCTTTCATGCCCTAGGAGGTACTGCCCTTGCGAGGCCTTGTCAAGGTACGACAAACCGTCAGCCCCACTGGCAACAAAAGTAGTCATCACCACACAGCACAGCGCCGCCAGCCGGCCGCAGCGTGACCGTGCTGCGTTTACATGTGTTGACGTTGAGTTTACGGCTTCGACACCAATGACGCAACAGCTGCTTGTAACTGCTCGTACAAATTCGCTTGGTCGCTCTGCTGTAACATGATACAGCCTTGAGCACAGCAGGCCTGATCACAGCAGGCTTGACCACAGCAGGCCACACCTCAACACGCTGGCTTGCGCACGTTGACATACACATGCTTTACACTTCACATATTCACGAATCCCAGCAAGGGAATTGCTGCACCGCACGCGAGCTGCAACGCTGACTCTGTTTCGAGCTGCAACGCTGACTCTGTTTCCAGCTTCAAACACAGTCACATCGCAGCCGCATTGGCGGCCACGCAGTCAGGCTCAAGAGCCCCCGGGGTACGGCTCTCCAGCTGCATGATTTTTGAATGCATGGGCTGCATGCATGCGGTCTCATGCTGGTCAAGCCTCTAGGCACTCCCATGCAAACCCGAGGCCGTTGCAGTCCCATGCTGCGGCCGCCCACTCGCTCACAGCATGCTCGCTCACGCGGCGGCCCAGCAGGGGACACCCCATGCTCAGAGGCTCAAACCCCCCAAGCCACCGCTCACGCCGCAGATTCTCATGCATCGTGCTGTGGATGCCCTGTAGCCGCAGGTCACTCACCGCCATCTCCTGCACCTTGGTTGCTGCGTCCAGGCTGAAATCCGACTTGGTGCCATTCTGTGAAGCGCCCGGGTCCTGAGCAGACGAATGCATGCACCTCTCTGCGCGGCCCCCCCCATCCCCCGCAATCCCCTCCACACAGTCAACGCGCCATCCCGCGGTCTGTGACGCTGTCGCGGCGGCTACGTCCACAGCCTGGGCCAAGGCACGCGCGCCAAGCCCAGCGCGCGCAGCGTCCGCGAGCTCCACAACAGCGTCTGGGTCTTGCGAAAGCACCCGCCCGGCCGCACGCATGGCCGCATCATCCTGTGCCGCTGCTGCGCGTGCTGCACCGGCGGGGTCTGTGGTTTTGAGCCGCCGGTGGAAGGGAAGCTGCGCTGTGGGCTTGTGGACTGCAACCTCAATCGCAGATGCTGGCGTGTGAGTGAACACGCTGCGCGTGCTGCGCAGCGACTCTTCATATGCCGCTTTCCACCTGCATGCCGCAACACCCACACGGCTCATCACTGCAACAGCAGGACCCGTGACTCACTTCACTCCTGGGCCATGAGTGAATGCTGTGATTTCAAGGGACGCCCCTGGAGCTGCTGTGTGCTGGTCGCAGCGGGGCACATGATGACGCTCCATGGAGCGCCTTGTGTTACACGGATATCAAAGCAGCAGCCCAGCAACGGGATGCACATGTGCATATGATACACTGCAGAAATACTGCAGCCGCACACACAATCGATCACAAACTGCTCGCGCTAGGGTTCAGTCCGGCACATGCACGCTGTGACACGCATGCTGTGCATGCTATGCCATGTTGTCCATGCTGTGTCTACAGACATGCAGCATGACCCCGGTCAGGTGGAAGAAGCGGCCGCACCCGTCCCAGTTGCGGCAGTTCATGGTGTGGATGGCCAGGTCGGTCTCTCCGGGGTGGAAGGTGTGAGGGTGCGTGTTGCCGGGGCCGAAGAGTGCAAACGTGAGGGGCTGTAGCGCCTGCGAGTACGCCTCGCCCTGGCCGTGCACGCTGAGCAGCGTCGCAATGTAGTGCTCGTCGGTGATGCAGGTGCGGCCGCGGAAGTCGTGGCCGGGGCCGCAGTACACCTGTAGACACACCTGGCCAGTTATAACTAGTCATTCGTCGTCCTGGCTGGCATGGTTGTTGATCAAATGTGAGGCACCTGTTTCTGGGGATGTGGGATATGCAGAGGCAGTGGCACACGGAGATCACCGCAGGGGCCCGGCAGCGGAGGCAACCATACGCAAGCACGCAACCAACCCCAGTTGTGCCACAGGAAAGCAGTGACTGGAGAGCCGTGGTGATGGCCAGCCCAGCCATCAACACCACAGCGCACACAGCACAGCAGGCAGCGGGCAGCGCACCCCCGTGCGGCAGAACGTCTGGAACTGTGGCCAGACGTGCTCGTCAGCGGCAGCGAGCGCGGCATGCATGCGCGTCAGGCCCACCCACTGGCTGCTCTTCTTGAAGTGGCGCGGCCGCATGTGCCGTGTCGCGAGCTGCGCGGGAAACTGCGCTGCGACCATGCTGCGCGCTGCGACGCGCGACACGTGAGACTCGGCCATGAGCTGCGCCCACATCAGAGCCGGGTGGTGCAGGGGCACACAGGCCTCCGAGATGAGCAGAAACATGCTGTTGGCCACATCCCGCAGCGCAGCACGCAGCAGGAGGCGGTGCGCGAGGACAAGGGACGGCTGGCCCGGGGCGGCTTTGACCCTGCATGTGCCCGCATGCATGCTCAGACGCAGTGTCACACATGTTTGCACAGCAGGCGCAACATGGCACGGCTGGGCCTGGTGTGTTACACGGAGCTGGGCCTGGTGCCTGCGGACGGTGCCGAAAGCGGTGCATGCAATGGAGCTGTATGGAGCTGCAGCAGGCGCGAGGCTACAGGTGTAGCAGTGCCACACGTGCACAGGCGGCAGAAGAAAACAGGTTCCACTTATGAATAGCACAACGGCATGGGAGGCGGAGCTGCTAGTACGTTTGTATGATGGCGTCGGATGATCCATATGGCTATCCGCATGGCAATGACGTCGCAGCGAGTGCATCCAGAACACACCGGGCAGTCGTGCTCCAACGGGATGCGGCCCAGCACAGCAGACATGGATGGATGGATGATGCACTGCAGGTGGGTGTGTTACACAGTGATAGATCTAGGACTCAGCAGCGCCGAGGCAACAGACCAGGCAACAAGCAAACAGACAGACCGGCCACCGCAAGCACCAAGGTCACGCGCCGCACGAGCAAATGCCAGAACGAACTATTGCCAGCGCGAAAGCAGACACGCACACACCACGCAGTACCACGCATGCCACGCGCACACCAAACACACAGCCTGCACTGCAGGTGGGTGTGGAAACACGGAATCGCGCGGTCCTGATGCGAAGCATCGCGGTGCTGCTGCATGGTCGAGTGAGAAACATGCCGACCTGAGCAATCGCTCAAAGCGTGCCGCTGACAGCGCTGGCTGTTGACGCTGTAACGAGGGCTGCGATGAGAAGCTGGCTTGGAGCGCTGTGGTTGAGCCGGCAGTGCTTCACGCGAGACGCTGATTCACTGGCAATGCTTCATGGGAGACAGTGAACGGCGGCTGTCACTCTAGCTTGGTGCCTGCCTCTCTGGCATGGCGGTAGAGCGGAGTGGTGGTGGAGTGGTCGAGCGGCACCTGTCAGAGATGTCACGGCCGTAGAAGATGCTCGCAGGCCCCCACTCATGCGAGGCTGCTGGTGAGCGGTGGACGTAGATGGAGAAGAGGCGCTGCGTCTCGTACAGCTGCCGGGGTGTGAGGGCTGTGTCCACCTCCGCCTGTAGCCACGCTGTTGTGTTGTCTATCGCCGGTGGGATTTCGCCTGCAGCAGCACAACGGCACGATGACGTGCAGGGTGTGATCTGACCGCGACACCTGTAGTCAGAGAGAGGTGGCAGATGGGGCGACGGGTATGCGTGAGGGGAAGTGATGGGGACCCATGGTTTCGCCTGGACCAAGGCACAGCTGCCTACGAGGCACGAATGGGCGAAGTCTGTACTCGTGGGACTCCGGTGACTGTAACCTACATGATGTAGCCGGGCAGCAGGCCTCTGGACATATCTTTTCAACGATCCAGTTGGTGGTACCAGAAGGCTCCCACCAGCCGCCTGCTGTGGCGCTGTCTGGGGAGTTCGCAAGTGAAATGGAATCCAAGCATGGCACACGGAGTTGCAGCTTCTTCCTCGAATCTGCGCTCGCAGGGAGCAGCGTGCTACTCTGTCTGCATCGGCTTCAAGACGGCAAGGCAGGCGAAACGGTGTCGATGGGCACGGAAACATAGTTTGGGAGGTGTCTGCACCATAATACCTGTTTCGACGAGATGCAGGCATGTGGCCTGTGCACTGGGGGCTGAAGTCCTCCTGATGAACAGGCGGCAGAATTTTGGGCTTTGCTGGCGATGTGGGGGGCACATAGACCTTCGGGGACAGCTGCGCAGCCGAGGCGATGAACGCTGCCCAAATTGGCTCTGTCGGAATTTCATTCCGCGCCAGAAATAGCAGTGCAACCTGCGACAGAGTGCATGGCAACACGTCAGTGCAGGCAAACGACGCAGGTGGTGGTGAACTACTACGTGAATGCGGGAATAGCGTTTCGTGCAGCTGATGCCGTCGAAGAGGAGAGCTGCACCGGTTATCAGATATCGTGCCATCGCCAGTACCCACGCCACCGCATCCGCGCAATGAGCATGCCATCTGACACTATGTAAATATGTAACGCAGAATACGTACCTTCGCAGGCGGTGGCCGTGCCGGTGTGCGCATGTCTTGGCACGGAAGCGAGCCAGCCATAACATCGGCATCCTGCGTCCAGCAGCCAGAGCCGCGCCATCGTGGCCGCCAGAGGAGCAGCAGCGACCATATGTGTACGCATCTCAGCAGATACAGTATCGCGACGCCACAGATGGCCGAGGCATAGCAAGCTCTCCTCGAAAACCGCGCAGGTCTGCAGCAGGACGGATCAGCTCCTCGTACTCGCCCCCGGAAAAGATTATTAATGAGCCCCTCGTTAAGTTTGAGCATAGTGAGTGGCTGACTGGGCTGGACCATCAGTTGCACTCATGACGCAGGGCGAGGCAGGGCGGAGCGGTCTGATGTGCCCGTGAAAGCATTCACTGCCAGAGCGCGACGCCAGGTATGGAAATGGCACCAGAACGTGGCGTTGGCGTGCAAAAAGAGAACGCTGCACGGCGGCAGTGCGCGTTTGCACGATACCACTTCCCAAGCTGCGTTGCGCTACTTCGCTTTAGCAGTCACGACCTCGCATATTCTGACCGCCCTGTGCGAGGACAATGGTCAGGGTCTGCAGATACCCGCATTTTCGAGCAACAGGACGCGTACTGGCCACATCTAACAACCGTGGCTCGGTGGCTTTGTCGACGACAACCACTAAGGCGCGATCGATGCATGCTGGCGCCAACGACACCAGTTAACACTATAATCACAAACACACATTCGCTCAGTCTCTCACACGCGTCAGAACAGCACAAACCGGTTGAACCCTCAGGATCGACGACAGCGCTCGCGAGCAAGCACGCGCGATGTCCATATTAGGCGCACGTACCTTCACGAGTCGAGTCCCACCCTCGTATGGCACGGTTCGTGCACCTGCGGCCGACCGAAGCCTCAGCAAACGTGACACCAGCCTGCAGGGGGGCGCGGCTATCTGCTTGCTGGGCTTCAGTTGCTTCTTGCTTGAAACATTGCCGTTCTCTTTGCCGAGCGCTTGCGGTGATCTTCGTGTAATACCAGCAGGGGGGGGATGCCCAGCAGGCGTGCAACAAAGCTTTTGGACGTCCATCCATCCAGCTGGAAGCTCCGCCCTCGTGCTGGACACATGTCAGATCGCGAGTACTCTCAAGTTGAAGGCACACGAACGACGCATCACGTCAGCAGCTGAGGGCAGAGGCAGCAACGCGTGCATATCTGGCTGCGCACTTCCAGTGGCAAGTCAGACAGCAAGGCTACCTGCGCCCCTTTCGCGTTGCGCTCGCCGCCATCCCCACCCCCGGCCAGACCGCTTCTGCCCTGTGGTGCTGCGGACGCCGCATGCGCTGCGCTGTGACTCATCGGCTCTCGGCACAGCAGCGTCCCCAAGCGCCCTCCAGCCACGCGCAACCCATCCGGCACAAGCAGCATGCACAGCTTCAGGCTTTCCGCCTGAGCCACCTCCCAGACAACGCCCCCGCAATGGCACTTGTGGCCACCAGCGGAGGCTTCACGTTGGCTCCCCGCACCCTGTGACGTGGCTGGATCACCAGTCGCCCCCCCACAGGGCCGCCACAAACATGCTGGTAAAGATGGTCCAGCCTTGGCTTCATCTTCTGGAGGAGCTAAGCGCATGCTGCCAAGCGCTGCGCGGAAGCGGCAATCGCAAGCACGGCACAGCACAGCCATCGGCGTCGAGCCACTCTCGTCTTCCGCCAGCACTGCTGTGCTCAGCCTGGCACCCCGCGACCAGCACGCAGCAGCCACATTTGCAGCGCCACACACATCCACATCGGCGCTGCCGATTTCTTGATCTAATTTATTGAATACAGTGTAACACACATCCACACCGGGCACTGACGACGTCTCCTGCCCGCTTGCGCTGTGCATGCTGTGCGTGCTAAGCCCCGCTGCTGGCGGCCAGTCAAGCCAGTCGGCTGCAGATCGCGCTACTGTACGGCCCGGGTCCAGGGGGGGTAATGGGGGGTATGGGGAGTCTCGAGCGCGGACGAGGTGGAGGGGGGTGGCCCCGGAAGCATTGCGCGCGAGCGGGTCGGCGCCGCAGCACAGCAGGAAGCGCGCAGCGGCAGGCTGCTGCGCCGCACATGCAGCGTGGAGCAGAGTGTGTCCTGCAGCAGCAGGAGTGGCCTTGGCACTCATACTAATAGTATTCCTCGCACACCGGCATGTGGCGTGCAGCTGATTGTGCCCCAGCAGACAATGCGCACAATGCATTCTGTGCGTACGTAATCACTCTCGTGGTGGTAGCATGCATTGTGTCGCACAGTCACAAATGTGGGGCGTGCACGTGCATGGTCAAGGCACTGCGCCTGCCTCCATGTCAGCTGGTGCCGTGCCAGTGTAGCGTGATAGGAGGAAGTGTGTTACACAGCACAACACGCAAACGCTGCAGCGATTCTTGGTGGCTAGAAAGTGCAGCGGATCCAGCTGATGTTGACACAGAAATAATCGAGCCAAAGTTGCTGGTCTATGAGAAGATTGATGTTGAGACACTGAATTGATCTTGATACACATGCACAGCAGTCGCTGATCTACGACCACGGCACTACATGCGGCTATGTGCCCATGTCCTATCTCATGCATGATCATGGCAGCACATGTAGTCACCCGTAGCCACAGTCGTGCAACACGCAGCTACTGCAGCTGAAAGTACTGCGAATGTTGCTCCACCAGAGGCTGTACCGTGCGTGCCTGAACTCGCACCATCGGGGCCTTCGCCTTGTCCGTCTCCATCGAGAGCCGAGGGCCAGAGGCGCAGCCGCTGCAGCATCGCGATGCTGCCGCTCTCCACAGCACGCAGCACGACTGTATAGGCGATCGGCGGAGCTCGCGCAGCCATGTCTGCGACGAACGCAGCTTGCACAGCGCCCGAGGGCTCCTCGTGTGCCGGCTGAGCGGCTGCCGCAGCGATGCAGTGACCGCCTTGCGGGAGGGGCGGTGTACTTGCATGCTGTGCCGTGTGCTGCGGTGGTTGGAGACCGAGATGCTGCGGTTCGGAGGCCGCCACAGCGTGCACAGCGCGCCAGCACAGCAGCTGGTCGATGATCTACATGCATGGCGAACGCATTCATGCAACTCGGACTGTTACAAGATCGTGCTGCAGTCCGCAGACAGCACGCATGCGTTCAGGGGCCCAGTGTCGCCATGCGTGGCCACGGGTGGCCGGTGCAGAGAACGGGTTGCCACATGCATGGTGACATTCACGCCGCTGAGGCGGCCTCTGTGGAGTGCCGTTGTCGTTGGCAGCACAATGCGCTGTAACACTGCTGTGAAACCATCACTAGCCCTGGGCGCTGTGTGATCAATGCAGAAGCGTTGATGGAGCGAGCGGTTGCGATGTGCACAGCTGCATGCAGGCTGTGAAACGCATGGGATCGATGCATGGACCTGTTATCCACGCTATACAAGTTGTGTTGCTGTGTGTGTTACATAGTGATAGATCTAGGACTCAGCAGCGCCGAGGCAACAGACCAGGCAACAAGCAAACAGACAGACCGGCCGCCGCAAGCACCAAGGCCACGCGCCGCACGAGCAAATGCCAGAACAAGCTAACGCCAGCGCGAAAGCAGACAAGTTGCTGTATGTGTGCACACATGTGTTTCCATGATCATGAACCGAGTCAGAAAGTGGCTACATGGTGTCGGAGAGACCTGCAAGCACCGGAGCGCACAGCATAGTGGTACATCACGAGCTCATACTTGCTGCAGGGTGTGGTGACAGGGGCTGCTGCATGAATGCGGCTGGATCAGGTGGCCAGGGGGGTGTTTGATGTGGGTGTGTGGAACTCACATGGAGCGGGACCTGGGCATACTGCGGTATGGCTGGACAAGGATCGTACAGGTCTGCGCTGCACGGGAGCTGGGTCGTGCGCGATCCTCTCGAGCAGCGCCTCCCAGTCCACAGCGATTTGCTGTGTGGTCGCGCTGTGCTGTGCGGTTGCGCTGTGCTGGGCAGTGGCATCCGCTCGCAGCACTGGCGGCATCGCTGTCACGGGCTGAAGCACGGCCAGCGGCATGCCGTACTCGTACTCGCCGTGTGCTGCGGCCGCCGCGGCCTCCGCTGCTGCCGCTGCTGCGGCTGCAGAAGCTTCTGCGCCTGGAATTGCTGCGGCCGATGCGGTTGCTGCGCCTGGCACTGCTGCCGCATCCGTCACGCAGTCACCTACATGCATGGCACCCATGGCTGGCGACACCTGACATGCATGCGCACGCCTGTATCACAGGGCAGAATGCACATCGTGTCACTGTTGCTTTCCTGATATGCTACTCGCGACTGGATAGTGCGACAACTTGAAAAGCCCACCATCTGCAGAGCTCTGCACGAGGCCCGCTGGCTCCCCATGCATGGCGGGGCATTCATCTGCTTTTCCAGCCTCACGCACATGCATTGACAATCCGCGCTGTCAGATGTACCAGCCCTAATGCGTTCAAGTTCCAGAGGCCGTACACTGGCCACATTCGGCTGCATATCTGGCAGCCAACGGCACTTCAGCCTTGCTTGCGCCACACAGGCACCTCGCGGAGATGTGTACGCTCCCATTCCCACCGCGTCCACGGCCAAAGCCTCCGCTCGGTCCAGTCAACAACCGGTGCTCACCGGGGCTGATGCATGCATTAGCCACACCACCAGGCGGACCGCGAGCCGCGGCAACAGGCGCTGCGTCAGCATCCGCCACACGCGGGCGTAAGCGGCTCCACGGCAGCTCAGGCGGGGCGTCTTCTAGAAGCGCGTCGATGATGTGCATGGCTGCCGCGACCCGCCACGCGTCCCCCTCCACAGCAGGCGCCCGGCACATGGACGCCGCACCAGCCGCCGAGTCTGCAGATGACTCACATTCAGAAAACAGCTTGGGCAGGTCTGCTGCCAGTGAGTGTTGATCTTCCGCTGAGCGCTTTCGAGAAGGGTCTATGCTCACGTTTGAGGCGGGTCGGGATTGTTCTTCGTACAGGTGCGAGTCGCACGGCAGCATGTACATGCGCAACGCAGCCGCTGCGTCTGCCGCTGTGGGGTCTACAGGGGTGGGTGATGCGTCTGCGTCTCGGGATGGCCGCGCGAGCTGGCAAGCTCCGTGCGCATGTACGCATGCTTCCCGGTCATGCATGCGTGCCTCCTGTTGAATTAGGGTCAGCACTTGCCGAGCGCCGCGGCACAGCGGCGGTCCGGCCGGGTGGCTGAGGTGCACTGTCAGCTCGGCGCAATGCATCGCCGCAGGGTTCGCGGTCGCCGGTGCCAGCCTGCTGTGCTGTACCCCGCGCATGAGGTCCACAGGTGAGGTACTGGACAGCCGCCCAGCGCGCAGCGCGGCAGCGGAGCAGATTAGCTCAAACAGGTTGGTGTCGTCAGTGGACACTTGTAGATACTGTGTGCGCCCACGCATGCCCCAGTACCGCCGCAGGCGGCGCGTCGGCGGCGTCCAGTACGCGAGGATGCCTGAGGTGGCGCAGGCGCGGCAAGCGAGGGGGTGTGCCGAGGGCGGCTGCTGGAGGCAGTTGAGGAGCCTGTCGCAATCATCGTCATCTTCTCCAGGGCTGCCTGTGCTGAGCGTGCTGCGCATCCCCGGAAAGCAGAACGGAGCGAGGGGCAGGCTGAGTAGCGCGTCCACGACTGGGAAACTTCCGAGACCACATGCATGCCTCAGGCACCTTGCCATGCATACCTGCATATCAGATCGGCTGCCTAGTGCGCCTCCAATCACAGCACGTTCATGCGTTGAATGTCACTCGGCAAGACACAAAGGACTCCATCTGACACATGTGGGACCGGGCGTGGGTGCCGCGATGGTGGGGCGCGGGAGCGCGCGTGTGTGTGGATGCGTGGGTGTGGTTATGTTGGTTGTGTCGGTTAGTTTCGACTTTTCGCCTGAGACAGTTGCTGCTTGTTGTTGTCTGCCTTCGGGGGGTGTTGGCCGTCTGCTTTCCTGCTGCTGCCCCCGCTGCCGGGCTCTTGCTTTCATCTCCGTGTAACACATATGGGACCACGGTCATGCGACGGCGCAGGCATATGTGCTGAGGGGGGCACATGCATGTATATGTGAGGGACCCCCTGTGCGTGTCAGCTGTGTTGCAAACCACTGAACAACTGACTCTGGGACTCTAAGCAGGGTATCATAAACATTACACCGTGATTTCCTCTGCAGTTCAGCTAACGCTGGCAACAGTGGTGGGACCGGGCTCCCAAGGCACACCCGTGTGATGCTGCCAGGGCGCAGCACGCAGCACAGCGCGGCGACGGCTGGCCAGCTGTTACCGACCACCGCGCTGGTGAGCGGGGCGTCTGCAAAGGCGGTCGACTCATCGACCTGTATGGTGGGCGGCGCGTGCTGCGCGAGCAGCAGCAGCGCTGTGGTCTCCGCGTCACACAGCATGTGCTCGAGGCCCTGCATGCATGCGTCGGCTGCGGCGTTCGTGTGTGGAAATATGTCACACAGTTGACGGCCCGAGGGTGAAGGGCAGCCGAACAGCTTGCAGCAGCGGCAAGCATGCGCGCCGAATACATGTGCTTGCCACAGCACAGCATGCCGTAGCACGAAGCATGCTACGCACGTCGCGTGACCGCATGTGACCGCCCTGGCAGCGAGCCCCACAGTGTATGCTCACCTCTGGATGCTGCCCTGCTGCCATATCTAGCGACTGGTGCAGCTGCAGGTCACAAAAGGGCAGCAGGCAGGCGTCAGAAGGCAAACCATTACGAAAACCATCATGTCATCATGATTATGACAATGGCGCACCTCAGCCGCCTTGAGCACGCTTGCAACGGGGTTATGGTCACGGCGCACGCCGTCCAGCACGCTGCGCCGCAGCGCAGCATGCATATCAAGCTCGCCATGGCAGCGCTGGCATTCATGGTGGCCACAGGCACCCGTCCAGCCGCGCGCGGACGCACGGGCCATGACCTCCGTGCCACCGGGACGGCGCACCCCAGCATCCGGCCCCCAGCTGAACAGATTGCAGCCTTGGGCGTCCCGTTTCGGCTGTGAATGACCTTCCCGTGCAGTTGCAGTTGTGGCTGCAGAGGAGCCAGGTGGCATTGGGGTGCGGCTGCCGCTGTCGCCGGTGCTGGCCCAGGCGCGGCGTAGCACCTCTGGCCACCACACCAGGGTTGCGTCAAATCCGATGCCCCAAGCCTGCACCACGTACTGAGCTTGGTGTGGTTGTGTCGGTTCGTTGCAGCTTTGCGCCCGAGACTGCTGCTGCTTGTTGCTGCCTGCTTGCGGGCGTTTGGTTTTCTGCTTGCCTACTGTTGCCCTCGCTGCCGGGCTCGTGCGTTGATCTCTGTGTGACAGTGAGCTTGCAGGCCTTGTTGACGGTGCACGGCCGGGGTGCAAATATCTCGAGATAGTCCTTTGCGGCCATTCACTATGTGATTGTCAGCATTTTGCATGCTGAATTGCTCCGGCTGCGCCGCGGCATGCCGACTGATTTCGCAGGGCTTTGGTATTTGCTTTAGGCACAATGGCGGGGAGCGCAATGCCGGAAAGAGTGATGGCAGGTAGCTGCGGGGGTGGGGGTGGGGGCGGTACCTGGACACGGCTCATGGCGATGGTGACGACGCCATGGCGGCGCTCCCGCGCGGTGGATACACGGGCGCCGCAGTCGATCAGGAGCTGCGTCAGCACAAAGTCGTCGGCACCCACGGCAGCACACAGCACGCCGTCCAGGTCGTGGCGGGACTTCAGGATCTGCATGGCGCCGGCCCTAAAAAACACTGAATCACATTCAACCTGTCTGAAGTGCTGCCATGCTGGCCCGAGCACACACGCACGAGGCGCATGACCGCATGCGCCATGCTTGGGCCACAAAGCGCCATGCATGTGCCAGATGCATTACACGCGCCGGGCTACACGGGAACACGCACGCCAGGCCACACGCACCAGGCCACTCGCCCGCCACACTGCATGCGCTTTACCACACACGCCACGCTACGCCAGCCCACACATGCCAGGCCACACTTAATGCACCAGCATGCCACACCACGCCAGGCCACACGCGACCCACAACTCGGTAAACAACAGATGCACGGAGGTGCTGGCATCAGGAGCTTGCGTCCAACGTTGACTTTGGCAGACCATGCACATTTGACCCCGGCCAGGCACAGCTGGTAATTCAGGCCACGCGTATCACGGCGCCGGAAACGCAGTTCACTGCAACGGTTGAACGCATGCATGCTGATGCAGGTACGAACACGTACTGTTGACAAGTGCACATATGCTGGTGCATGTTGACGTCAAAAAACGACAAAAAACAATTTCCTGCAGAATTCTCAGTGGGCACAGCAGAGGCGGCCTCCTTTGGCGAACCTCCTGTGTCATCTGGCTGACCTGGGCCTCCGCCACGTCATCGCGCATTGCGTGCCGCGCCCACCGGCCCCCGGTCGATCGGCCGCGAGGCCGTGGCGCGGCCGCCGAGGCCGCGGCAGCGGCACAGGGCAGCGCGGGGGTCATGAGGAACTCGACAAAGACGGCGATAACCGGGGAGTGGCCCTCCGCGAGGGCAAGGGCGAGCGGCGTTTTGAGCAGAGTGTTCTGTGGCCGAGGGGTCACGGCGTGCGGCAGCATGGCCCGCACGGCTGGCGCATGGCCGGCTGCCGCCGCGACGTGCAGCGGTGTGTTGCCTTTGCTGTCCTGCAGCTCAGCGCACGCTGGTGGCAGGCGTGCTGTCCTTACCACTACTCCGGCAGAGCGGTGGTTGCAGCTTCACACAAGTGGGCCAGCCAGCTCAGATGTGCATGTTAGTTGCCTGCTCGAGGTGCCAAGAACTGCCTCGTCAGTTATGGTGGCTGATCATGCGGGGGTGGCGCTGGCGCAGCTCGTGACAAGAATGCGAACTGGTAGTCAAACCACAATGCTTGATTAGGCACGATGCTTGAGGAAACGTTCCTACTTGAGAGGTACAGATGCTGTGCTTGGGGAACTGTGCTTGTAGAGCTGTGCTTTGAGCAGTTTTCCTTGCAGAGCTGTGGTTTGAGTAGTATGTGAACGGTAGTGCACTGGTACTGCGTCCCGGTACTGCGTCGCTTCGTGGTAGTGCCCCGGTACTGCGTGCACTCTCAGTAGTACTGAGCAGGCTGTGTTGGTCGATGGGCTTGATGTGGTGGAAGGCTCGGGCAGCTGTAGCTCGCTGTATACAGCGAGCTACAGCTGGAGTGTGCAGCAAAAGTACATGATCCCACATGCTTACACGGGTCGTCTGCTTTCCTGCTGTTGCCCTCGCTGCTGGGCTCTTGCGTTCATCTCCGTGTAACACATGCATACACGGGGGACATGGACCAATGTGCTTGGTGGGATGGTGTTGAGCAGCTGGCAACAAGGCTTGGTACGCAGGTGGACCCGAAACATACAAGGGGCATGTTGTGCTGTGGCAAGCACTTATTGTTCGAACTACCATGCTGTTTCTCTGTGAAGTCCGGCATGCCATTTTGCCTGCGAGACGCACTGGCTCCATGTGAGGCTGGGCAATAAGAACAATCTCATCCACACGAACGTTTCCCTGAGCCTGGGACAGCCACAATGCTTCCGTGTTGCGATGTAACACCATGAACTAAATGAAAGCTACAGGCAGCTACCATACTGACGAAGCATTGCAATGAGAACATCTAGGGCTGATCAAGCTTGAAAAAATGAATGGCTGCAATCATCTGCAGTGCGAGGTGTTACACTGAGATCAACGCAAGAGCCCGGCAGCGAGGGCAACAGCAGGCAAGCAGACGACCAAAACCCGGCAAGCAGGCAGCAACAAGCAGCAACTGTACCAAGCGCAAAGCCACAACGAATCCGCACAATCGAAACAAGCGCACCCTCATGTCGGCGTGCTACAAAACCAGCTAGAGTTGAAGGCTGCTGCTTGTAAGAATCACTGTCTGCTGCATTCGTCGAGGCGTTGAGCTACAGAGGCTTTAGAATATGATCGGCAAAGATTTGGAGGTCGGTGAGATACTGCAGCTGTATTGTTTACTGTGCATGTCCTTGGAAGGAAGTACCTTGGTCAAGATGCAAGCATCATCATCTTCCAGTAGCAGGTCCATGATGGCGATATCTCCAGTTGCAGCAGCGATGTGGAGCGCCGTTTCTTGTGTCTGGTCGACGTGTCCATCGCGGGCACCGTGCTTGACCAGCAGGGATGCAGCTGCTCCCGCCTTTGACTTGGCCGCCCAGTGCAGCAGAGACGTCAGCCAAGCTCTCCATTCCGCGCTATCAGGAGCACCAGAAGGCACTGACACCTGCTGCTGGTGTTCTAGGAGGTCTGTAAGGATTTGGATCGACTGCGACTTCTTGGCCGGACTGCCTGAAACGCTGAGCTCGATACATCGATGAGCTGGCGACAATCCACCACGATCCGGTTCGCTGCCGGATGCGCCATAGCGGATGAGCAGGCGGCTTGCATTTACGTGTCCCTGGGACACAGCCAGATGCAGCGGAGTGCGGCGGGAGCTGTCGAGGCTGTTGCAGCTGACACCAGACTGCAGGATCTCCTCGAGTTCGGTCTGCAAACGAGCCAAGTGTACGTCATCTGCACTTAATATATCATGAAAGAGCTTGAGCAATTGTATATCACCAGCTGTGCGGCATCAGTGAGTAAGCAACATAACTGGAGCACATCACGCGACTGATGAAGCGGCAGGCGCGCGTGATAAAACGGAGTACAAGACGCAGACAGCGTACCAGCTTATTCTCAAAGGCTGCAGCATGCAATGGTTCCCTCCTTTTGGGCATAAGTGATCTCAATCTATGGAACTTTGAGGTGCCATCGACAGAGCGAGTGCAGCGGCAATATCATCGTGGCACGGACTGCTAATACTGTGCCTGCACGAGTTGATATATCCCGGGTTTATACGGCCTCCAAACGTTTGCTCCGCCGTCACGCCGCGGCATGTCGCTGGTAGCGCACGGGGCCTCCCGCACCACTGCGTGTTTACACGGAGATGAACGCAATAGCCCGGCAGCGAGGGCAACAGAAGGAAAGTAGACGGCCAAAACCCCCGAAAGTAGACACCAGCAAAAAGCAATCACTCTCCCAGGCGAAAAAGCCACAACGAACCGACACAGCCGACACAACCACACCCACGCACCAGCTACAGTGGTGCCCCAGCAGGCATGCATGCACATGTCTGCGATAGTAGCGCCGCGACAGACGTCGGCTCCGAGGCAGCACAGGCACAATGCACAAACCGGTAACGCTACGTACCTCTGAGCGTGTGTGGTTACAGAGTCGTTATGCGCTTGTCATGTCAGTGGCACATCCGACGCACAATACTGTGTGTTACACAGAGATGAACGCAATAGCCCGGCAGCGAGGGCAACAGCAGGAAAGTAGACGGCTAAAACCTCCGAAAGCAGACAACAGCAACAAGCAGCAACTGTCTCAGGTGAAAAGCCACAACGAACCAACACAGCCGACACAACCACACCCACGCACCCACACGCATGCATGCATGCGCACTCCCGCACCCCACCACCACGGCACCCGCGCCACAACCGCACACAGCAACCACCGGCCAAACTGCGCACTACCGCCCACCCCAGCAAAACCGGCCACCACTGACCCGCTAACAGCAGCACCCCCACTACATCCGGCCCCGCTCGAGCACTCCATCACGGGCCCCCGCACATGCGAGCCCGGGGGCTCACGCCCCCCACAGTGCAGGGCGTACCAGCCCTCCCCCTCCGGCCGCCCGGCAGGGGCCTGAGGGCGGGGCGCGAAGGGCACTGGCGGCGCCGCATCGCTCTCCCCGCGGCAGCTCACGGGGAGGCAGGGCGGGCCAGCACGACCAGACGCGGGGCCGGCCTGCGCCGCTGCAACCGCGGCACCCGGTCCATCAAGGCGGCCAGCGGCCGCCTATAGCACGTCCGACGGGACAGCGTGGCCAGGCACCACCGCGCGGCCCGCCAGCCGTATGCGCAGCGGAGCCGCAGCGAGGACCTGGCGCGTCACACCACGGCACAGAGTGGGGGTTGGCGGGGTTGGTGCTGGAGGAGGGGTGCAGGCGTTGTGGCTCCCCACAGGGGAGGCGGCGGTGGCGGCGGCGGGGCAGTGTCCAGGCAGGAGGCAGGCCACGCGTGGCTGGCGTTGGTGCTGCGGTCGCAGCGCCCGGTGCCGGTCGGGCGGGGGCAGTGGTGGTGGGGCTGAGCGTGACAGCAGTGGGGGAGGAGGGGGGTGGGGGGCTAGGTGGGGCCATGGGTGGGGGCATGGGTGGGGCCTGGGTGGGGACGAGGTTCTGAGCGCCTTGCATGTCATGCGTGCGACTCAAGGCGTGCGCTCGGTGTCGATCTAGAGCGGAAACGTTGGGGAGATGTGAGACACACTGGTGCCGTGTGAGAGGCGGCTGCAGCTGTTGTATTTGGCGGGTAGGGTTGTGGTCGTGGCGCGCTCAAACATGTGTCGGTGGGCGGTGGCCACGCATGTAGTGAACGAGATCATCACCCTCCTGCTGGCACTCCAGCAGCGGCCACCGACTTGCATGGTCGGCACACACTGGTCGACAACCCGCAAGAGCATGCACGATCAGGACCGCCAACAAGGATTGCAAGTTGTTCCTCTGTGGAAAAGCACGCTAGTTCCACATCTGATGCATGCGGCTACTTCTCCGGCAAAACCACCCATGCTCTGCACACTGGGCTTGTGTGTCTGCGTGTGTGTGGGATCGTGTGCCCGTTCCTGGCACACCATTCTCAGAGCAAGATGGCCCCCACAGGCGCGCTGCGTGCTGCGTGGCTACATTGGGCATGTCGACGAACAACCTCGAGTCACGCACGTTGCCTTGTTACCTTCTCGGAGGCCGATATGCCTTGCACATTTATTCGAACAAACCACGCATGCCTTCGTCGGCCGGCAGGTGAAGGCAACGGCCGAGAAACATGCGCATCGGCCGACACTTTGACGGTGCCACTGATGTAGCACCTTGTGTAAGTTTAAAGCTGTACTTAAACCCTCTAAGGTCCAGCCGACACACCATAAGCTTATATAGTGTTCGACCTGTGTGTGACTCCTGCCTTTGGCACATGTGCAATGTTGCCAATCCCCACACACGCCAACACGCCCGTTAGAGGCCCTTGGCTTACGAGACCTGGTCATGCAACCAAGTTATCTCGTAGGCCAGTGTTGGTGACCACTTACCACAACCTCCTCTATGCTACCGTGCGCATGGTGTGAGGATGACTGACCAAGCCATCCCTAACCTATGCATGGACCACGGGCATGGCGCACTCTAACGCTTCACAGATTACCAATCTATGCTACAGAGGCTTGTGGTGCCGCGTACAGCTTTGTATCGTCACAGAGCTCCCCCGCTAAGGTTGCTTGCCCTCAAGCAACTCCGTTAGCTCTTCAAAAGATAAGGGGAAAGCATCTGCTGGGGGCTCCTGGTTGCGGCTACGCCAGAAGTCCCGGATGTGATGGTCGCAGCCACCGAGTAACATTGCATCATGCCAGCCATGGCCACCACCAACCCAACGCACAAAGTTCTGCCGCTGGGCATCAACTCTGGTGTCAGAAATGTGATCAACCTCGAACACCAATTCAGAGTCCTCAACCTCTGGAATTGTCGGGGGCTGATAAGTACCATCGCTGTGATACTTCCTCAGAGAGGACACATGGAACACATTGTGCATGCGGTGCAGTGGGGCAGGCAACTCAACACGAAAGCTGAGCTTGTGAGTGCCAATGATCTCAGTTATGGGAAATGGGCCCAAATATCGAGGAGCAAGCTTGAGCCTGAGCCCTCGCTTCAGCTTGACGTGTTTGATATGTATCAATACCAGGTCTCCGACCTTTAACTCCTCAGCCGGTCGCCTACGACGGTCAGCCGAAGCTTTTTGTCGTTGCTGTGCGGCCTCAATACACTGCTTCGTTTGAGAAGGGGCGCCGCCACCCGCCGCGCGGAACCCGCCGCGCCACGGCCGCCGCGTGGAACCCGCCGCGCCACGGCCGCCGCGTGGAACCCGCCTCGCCACGGCCGCCGCGTGGAACCCGCCGCGCCACGGCCGCCCTTTTGGGGCTCGACGCGACGGGGGCTCGACGTGGCGGGGGTGTGGCGTCGGGGGTCGCAGGTTCGACTTTAGGGGGGGTGTCGAGGTACCGGGGGCCTCGACGTACCGGGGGCGTGTACGAGGTTGAACCAATTGCGCCCCACACGATCCCGCCAAGATGATTCCCATATGCGGCACTCCGTATAGACGGTCCGTGACGCGTGCCCAAGCTTACGGCGTTTCAACGGTTTTCTATCGCGACCTGTGACTCACTGTGACGAGGTTGCAAGGTTCCATGGCCGAATCAGCAGCATTCATCTGGTGTCTTTGATCTTGCGCGGATGCAAGACTTCCCACTCCAAGAATGTTAATTATTCCCTCGATCACAGTCGATGCTGCGAAGAACCTCCTCCACGGGCGCGCTGCAGACATATCGGCGTGGCGACCTCTTCAGATAAGAAACCAACGACAGGTGCATGATAACGTAGCCGTTGCAAGTGCCATAAGTAGGTTTTGCTCCTGATCGATAGAGGCTTCTCTTTGAAGAGAGCTCTGGACGTCGTGCGCGCTGCAGGTCTCGGTGCAGGTGCGATCGACGTCAGCCGCGATGTCGAGCAACTGGCGCCCTTTGTTCCGCAGTTCTGATTCACACTGCGCATGAGCTTGCGGAGAAAGTAATAGAGTATACTGGACGAAACTATTAGAGGTACTATGCCATCACAGCGTGCTCATTATATTGCGGCGATCACTGCGCATGTGCTACATCGCGTCGCCCACAGCGCTCGAGCATGTCCGCATTGCATTGTCGCGCCGATCCACAAGTTTTTATCTGGCTGATCAATTCTCCACGTTAACTCATTTTCAGGGCTCCGGTTCTGCTTCGATGAGCAAGCTAGTCTCGTCTTTGTCTCTGCGACAACTTCCACATGGCCTGGTGAGCTGTCAATGGCGCACAGCTGTGGCTCAACGTGCCCGATGGTGTTTTAGTATTCGAATCTCGGTCCAAGCTGAAAGGCCAGGACGTGGTGTGGGTGATCATGTCGGTGGCCAGACTACGCTCAAGCCTGGCCATTGCAATAAAATCCTGAACTGTGCGCATGCCACCACGCCAAGTTGAAATCGTGTCACAGTAGTTCACCGTTATGGGGTAGATGTTGAGATATGCGTGGATGCGCTTGCGCCGAAAAGTCCGGAATCACCAGCGTGCCCAGCGCGCCCTGCAGGCTTGCACGGCTATTTGAACTGTGAACATGTACAGCACTGGGCAGCGCCCATAAGCATGCACAGCTGCCTACTTTTACCGTCCATTCTTAGTGTTCCAATCAGAGTTGCCAAAGGCAGTGCTGCTTCCTGGGAGTCTATCGCACATCCACTTCCCTTTCAAGTTGCCTTTTGTGCGTGCTGCCAAGTCGAACCACTGCCAGGTCAAACCAAGCAGGTCGCATACCACACTGGACACCCATAAAAGCACTAGGTGAAACTCAGAATGCCACCAGACCATCTAATTCTGCGCACTGGCCACGCGAATGCGCAGCGCCGTCGCTGGCCTTCGCATGCACACATTTCTGACAGCCATGGCTCCCCTTGGCCACTCCCCATGGCCACCAGCAGGAAGACGCTGCATGACAGGCGTCGGCGTCACAGACACGCATCCGTGTGCATGCATGCGTGCTGCCACCACAGCATGCCCAGCACCAGTCGCAGCCCACCACTCCACAGAGCCCGCAGTGCAGAATCGCCGGCAGCACACCCCACAGGCTCGGCATCTGCTAGCAAGCTCCACAGGCCGGGGGCCTTCGAGGCACCTCCCGCATCATCATGACCACGCGGTCGTCACGCGCAGCACGAGGCAGCGTGCCGAAGCGACAGCGCGAGGATGGCCCCGTCATCGACATGACGGACTCTGACGATTGCGCCATCGTCGACCCGGCGCCAGCGAGGGTGCCAGCGGCGCGGAGGCACCAGCAGGCAGGCCCAATCGCGCCGCCCGTAGCCAAGGCGCAACCACCCGCCGCACCTGCAGCCGCAGCCAAGCCTGCCTCTGCTGCTCACAGGCCACAGGCCGCCAGTGGTGAGGCGGGACCCAGCCATGCCGTTGCTGACTCAGCACAGCACGCACAGCGTGTTGGGGCATCAGTGCATCGGTGAGCGTCCTTCCAATGCTGTTACCGTGAAACTCCCCACCCCTTCAACCTCCCCCAAACGCAATTTCATCCCTACCAAGCTTTTCGTGCACAGCACGCAGGTGTACGTGCCAGCCAAACGCCCTCAGCTGAGTCTTTGCTGGCATTCGACTGGATGCTTTACAGGAATGACACTGTGCTGTGCATGCTGTGTAGGCCTGCTGGAGCCACGACTGCCAACGCCGCTGTTGTAGCTGACAAAGCCGCACCTGCGCCTGCACGACTAGCGCAGGCCGCCACCACGCAGGCCGCCACCACGCAGGCCGCCACCACGCAGGCCGCCACCACGCTGCTGCACATCAAAAGCGCGGTCGCCGGCAGTCCTAGCGCTGGAACTGATCACAAGCAGCTGCACTTCAACGATGCGCCACTGCCGGCTGCAGCCACCACGGCCAGCCGCCTGCTGGCGGAGCTGCTGCGTAGCCACGGCGTGGGTGCCACATGCGCCGTGCCGGTGGCGCCTGCCGCGTTTGACGCGTGGCAGGGGCATCTGCAGCCGGACTATGCCGGGCTGGCCATTCGTGGGACAGTGCTGCAGCAGGATGCGGCACGCTGCATGCATGCTGCTGTGCGCACGGGAGATCGAGGCACGGCAAAGATGCGGGCGAGGCAGGCACCGGCCGTGGCAGCAAGCAGCGGCCGTCCGGACAGGTACGGAGCACAATGAAATGTTATATATGGCAGTCTGTATGGTACAGATGTGGCGTCGTGATGTCACAGACGTCATCGACACGGGTGTGTCGGCCGTAGCGCACGTTTCACGGCCGTCGCGTGCACATGCCGGCCGAAAAAGGTCTGCAAGATATGGTCCGAGAACTGTGCAAGGCACAGCGCATCCGCTGGTGGCGAGGTGCCAAGGCATCGCGCGTGAGATGAGGCTGTTGGTCGGGAAACCCCCTGTAGCCACGCAGCCGGGTGCAGCGGATGTGGAACGAGCGTGCTGAATCGCATCGGTACCACTTGCATGACACAGGGTACACTGTTGTGCTCGTGCACACATAGCGGGTAAACGTCAAGCAGCGTGTGTCGACCATACAGGTCGGTGGCCGCTCCTGGAGTGGCGGCAGGAGGCGTGGACGGGGGTGGCTCCAGCCAGGTGATGGAGGCCACGCAGCACGAGGCGGCATCGTCGCCAGCGATGGCGCCAGCGGCGGTCGGGCCAGGGATGGGGAGAGCGTCGGTCGTACAGACGAGCGCCACGTCAGGGAGCGCCGCCACCGCGTGCGCCGTGCCCGCGATTCGTGTGACCCCGCCGCGGCTGTCACAAGTCGCCGCAAGCGATGCGAGCGCCGGTGGCGTGGGAGGAGGGGACCGTGAGGGCGGCCGCACCGGTGCGGGCGATGGCGAGCGTCGCCACGTGAGCGCGGAGGGTGCGGGTGTGACAGCGAGCGTGGCTCCTAGTGGGGGTGGGCGAAGGGCGGCGGTGCCCGGAGGCGAGGGCGGCAGCGGGAGCGACGGGGCTGGCGGCGGTGATGGGAGTGGAGGTGTGGCCAGGCAGGGGCGCCTGGCTCACGCGGCGGGCAGTGGCGATGTTCGCACCGGCGCTGTTGCCGCTGCGGGGGTGGGCAGCGGTCGTGATGGCAGTGGAGTCGGCCTCAGTGGTGACCATGTTTGGGATGTAAGTGGGGACGACGTATTGAACGCCGTGCACGTCATGCGTGCGACCGACGGCGTGCGCTCGGTGTCTATGCGCAGCCGAGACGTGCGGGAGGTGTGGGAGGCGCTAGAGCCGACGGCGGGACGGCTGCAGGTGTTGCATTTGGCCGGTAGGGCATTGGTGTCGGCGCGGGCGGAGGTGTGCCGGTGGTCGGTGGCTGCGCATGTGGTGAACGAGATCATCACTCTGTCGAGGACGCTGCAGTGTGGTGGTCTCCTGCAAGTCGACGGCGGTGTCGCTCGCTTTGCGAATGTGACGGAAGGTCGGGTCATGCCGATCATCGTGCGAGGGCCGCCGGTGCAGGGGTTCACGGAAATACAGGTTGCACAGCGGGAGTTTGGCGCCCTGCAAGGCGCAGCGCGGGCGCACGGCATGTCGCTGCGTGTGCTGCGTGTAACATCGAGCTATGACTGCGTGGTGTGGGCGCGGTGCTGGTGGGCGCGTAGTCAGCCGTTCAACATCAGCCCAGCGCAGGAGCTCGCGTTTGGGGGCAATTGTGACAAGGCAGCGGTGAGCGAGGCGGCGCCGTGCCAGCTGTTCCTGTTCCCCGCCCCGGACTCCCGAGCGCAGGAGGTTCTGCACGGCATGGGGGACATCGCCGTGAGCTACGTGCGTGCCGTGAGGGGTGCGGGGATGGGGGTGGCGTGGTTTCATGGCAGCCGGACCAAGCCAAGGCGGGGCAAGATGCTGGAGCTTGCCATGACAGCTGCGCCGCTGCTGGAAATTGCCGCGGCACAGGGCTGGCGTGTGTGGGCGGAGGTGTGTCCATCCTGTGCACAGCAAAGGGTAGCCCGCGGAGGCGGTGCAGGAAAGGCGATGTTGTTTGAATCGTGCACGTGGTTCCGATGGTAGAGTGCAGCGGCCATGTTGGTTGGTACACCAGGACACAGCGTGGGCGTGCTGCGTGCAGGCTCTGAAGTGGTTTCTGCATTACGCAGACTGGGCGATGCGGATGTCCCGCGCGGTGGGCGAGTGTCGTGATCCAGCCATGCACAGGACTACGGAGACCATGCATGGTGGCATACACAGGACTACGGAGACCATGTATGCATGGATGCACGGTGCTGATCCGGAGTGGCTATGGGACGCCATGCACCGATGGCTTACCATATGCACGAGCAATGCATGCTAGATTGCGTGCTGCAGACAATGATTCTGATCGTATCCGTATGAGACGTTTGGTTGAACGCTTATATAGGCTCTACTGATCAAAGTGTAATCACTCTACTCTGCCAAAGACTCACGTGCTATAATCCAAGACTGAGAGCGCACTGTCACAGCGGAGGCCTGTACACCAGCCAGGTATGTGACAGCGCGACCCCCTGCGCACGGCTACGCCATGCTTAGATCCCACAGTGCCTACGGGCTACGGTCTATTGAATTACAACATGGTATCGGTGATGTTTGTGGGTATTTTAGCGATGGTTGTATGCTTGCGATAGAGTCCAGGGGTCTACGGCTACGGCTGAGCGTCCCGATGAGCGATTCACACCGCTCTAGCGCTTAGCTGTAGAGTCCGTAGAGAGACTAGAGTACACAGATGCATAACGCTACGGCTGGACTGCATTCTGTCAGGGTACTGGTCTCGCAGAAAGGCCTACGGGTCTGCGTGTCCTGCGACGCACGAAGGTCGTGTTGCAGGATGCCACCACGCCGAGAAGTCCCAATGGCATCTCGCCAGGGATCTATTGGCTCTGACGGCGAGGATGGAGAAGAAGTTCGTCCTCGCCACCACACACGTTCCACAGCGCGCCGCGAGCAGGCCGCGGAGGACCAGTTCGTGACCTACGGGGAAGAACAGCGCGTTGGGACCTACGGGTATCCCAATGCAGGTCCTCTGCAGGCAGCATTGCCGGGAAATGCTGATCCTACGGGGGAAGCAGGAGCTCAGGCTGCGGCGCAAGGAACACAGCCAGCACATCTCGCAGCGCCAGCTGCGTGGATCACCCAACAGATACCGCCTCCGATACCGCAGCCTTCGCAGGCTGCGATGTCATCAGGAGTACCAGCTACGGCTGGATCAATTGACGTAAGCACGCTAGCGCAAGCGCTGTCGCTTGCCATGCCCAGGCCAGTACCGGGGAAATCTCTAGTAGAGAAGAACAGATTTCCGGTGTGGCACTATAAGACTGATCACTTCCGAGTATTTAAGAAGGAGGTAGAGAGCTGGGCGAAGATGGTGGGTGAGAGTAGCCTGCTAGTCAATGATCCGCTTGCTCAGAGCAGCCAGGCTCATGAGCAAGTCATGCACTGGTTGTTCACCACACTGCCAAAGGAGGATAGAGACTTCGTGGCAGACTGTAGTTTCGTCCATGAGGTCTGGTCGTTGCTGCATGCTAAGTATATGCCATCAGTGGAGGTAGAAATACAGAAGCTGTATCACCAGCTCAGCAGTACCCAGCAGCCTGGCAAGCCGCTGGACAAGCATGTGAATGAGGTGGTGGGCATAGTAAACCAGATGAGAGGACTGGGTGAGACTGTGTCTGATCAGTTGTACAGATCACGGTTGCTGGCAGTAGACAAAGAGTACAGCCTGTTGCAGCCCATGCTGCAGGCCATGCCAGTGCAGCAGATAGTGTCTACGCTGTTGACACATGCCCAGACGAACAGCAAGCAGGGTCCGTCGCGATTCCCACGGGACGATCGCGGTGGACAACAGCGCCATGGGGGACGTGGGTACCGAGGTGGACGCTACGGTGGTCGCCAAGGTTCACCCCCACAGGTAGCAGCTGTGGGAGCAGGGGCAGCAGGGGGAGCAGAAAAGAGGAAATGCTTCAACTGTGATAAGCCTGGACATGTGCAAAAGGATTGTCCATTGCTCTCCGCAGAGGTCAAACAATTCCTGCAGAAGCAAGCAGCTGCAGGGCGAGGCCGTGGCAGAGGCCGCGGTGGCCCTCAGGTAGCTGTAGTTGACCTAGATAAGCTGCGAGCTGACTGTGCTGATGGGCCGTCTCCCAACATACCGTACACTTTCCTAATAGATAGTGGCTCAGACATAAACATATGCTTTGACTATGATATGTTTTGCGAGATCAAGCCACCAGATATGCCGCAGTGTCAGCCTCTTGACCAGGGCAGGCTAGACATGTATGGTGTGGGCACGATCAGAGCTAATCTGGGAGAGTATGTGAGTGCACAGGGCACTATCACACCAGTAGACATAGAGTTGACCAACGTCTACTGGGTGCCGGCCAGTCCTATCAACATCCTTTCAACAAAGGAGTTGAAAAAAGTCTGAGATATACTTGCATACGGGCAAGCATGCAAACCGGGTAGTGATGCCTGGGTTTCATGACCAGAGCTATGGGTTCCACAGGAACTGTGAGCAGGGTGAGGATGAGGATGGAAAACCTACTCTGACATGGTTCTGTGGGAAAGGCAGGCCGATATGGCAAATGCGACCGGTAGATAGAGGAGCAGCCTGGACAAGTGCGAATAACTTGTTTCATAGGAATGGGAAATGGGTACGTGAGCAGCAGCAAGTTGCTGCGGTGACCGGTGTACCGAATGAACAAGGTTATTCCTTTCAGGTTGATCCATCATTCCTAGTGCATATCGCTTTTCACCATGCTGGCAATCGGGTACTCCAGTTGATGAGAGACAACCCACAACTGTATGACCTGAAGATGCTGAAACCTACGGGGGTAGCGCTTCAGTGTCATGGTTGCCACGTGGCTGAACAGAGAAGCGGCGATAGAGCACAGCACGGGGGCAAGGTGACGGAGAATGCCACCTATGCTGGGGAAGTGTTGCATGCTGATCTAGCAGGGCAGATCAAGCCAGTAGGAATCGGGGGTATGAACTACATCCTGGTAGTGGTGGATGAGTACTCCCGGTACTCCCATGTGATTCCGTTGAAGTCCAAGAGTGGGGCTGCGGAAATGATATGCCTGCTGATTGAGCGAATCCGCACTCAGATCGTGTATGATAGAGAGGTTGGGGTGCGGAGGCTGCACACTGACCAGGGTGGTGAGTTCAGCTCTAACCAGCTGGCTCAGTACCTCGCGTGGCGTGGCATTGAGCACACGTACACTGCCACGGGCCAGCATGAGTCCAATGGAATGGTGGAGAGAAAGATCGGTGTGCTAAACAGGAGTGTGAGGGCAAGCCTGCTGCAAGCAGCTGTGCCTGCATTTCTGTGGCCAGAGGCGTATATGTGTGTGAACCATGCGCATAACCTGACGCCTAGCACAGCTCTAGAGGGTGTTAGGCGGAAGGAGGCCAAGCAGAAACTGGAGGAGAGACATGTGCAGACCAGTCGTGACCCGTGGTCAACGAATGAGGCTGTGAGAGCTGCACAGTTGCAGACGAGGAGGGCTCAGGCTCAGCAGATGAGTCTGCAGGCTCTGGCTGATGAGGGTATGGCCAGGGGCGATGGGAAGTTTGTCGCCCAGTGTGTGAAGAATGTTGATGTCAGACAGATTGTGCCATATCTGTTATGGTTCAGGAATGTGAGTGAGGACACGTTCCATCTGGTGGTGGCCCAGGTGAAGCCTTTCGGGTGTCCGATGTATGTATATGCTCGGAGAGAGGACTTCAGACACCTGGATGAGAGAGGAGTGCTCGGTTTCTACATGGGACCGGGTGCTGGTCCTCACATGGATAGAGCTTACGTGAAGCGAGGGAATGGGGGAGCAGTGCGTATGTATAGGCATACGGCTTCTCCACCAGCTCTGCTGAGAGAGTTCGCGAAACGTTTCCACATGTCGGACCAAGCTACGGTGGATCCGGTCATGTTGGAGAACTATGAGCTGGGAGAATTCGAGATCATGCCCGATGAGCATACTCGTGTAGTACCTGACGTTGGTTTCTTGCCCAACATGCAGAAATGGTTGAGATCAACTAGTGTTAGGGCAGTGCGACCACCAGCCAGTCGTGATCACATGATGCCAGAGAGGGGCAGAAATGTGGATTGGGCTGAGGGGGAGCATCCAGCGCTGGGGCACACACACTGGGAACCAGGCAGGCAGTTGCATCGGCGCTATGTGCCGGATGATGAGTTGCCTGAGGGTGAGCCGCCGTTTTCACCACGTGTTTTAGACTCTGAGCTGATAGCCAGGCATGAGCGGTGGCACACGCCTGAGATCAGTGAGGCAGTGGTGACAGCGCGTTGCGCTTACACGGCCGAGGACTGTGTGAACAGGGTACCACACTGGGAGTATGATGCGGTTCAGCAACCATCCGGTCCGCACAATGCTGAGATGCGACCGAGAGATGTGATCCCTACGCGGGATAGAGCTGTGCTGGATTTGAGTGGCTGCCGCATTGAGCCACAGGGTAGTGAGAATGATGAGTCTGAGGGGGAGGAACAGCCAGAGGCTGCCAGTGACTCGGTTGAGTCATTCTCAGGGGCATCTGAGCCCTCGGAATCTCGGTCTCGATCGCGCTCGCGGTCACCGCAGCGAGTCCAACGGTCGATGGGCAAGGCGCCGAGTGAGCCACCCCCACCTGCGAAATCTGAAGACCACGGGATGTACAACCGATGGCAAGGGTCAGCGGTGTCAGGACGTGCAGTACGCTGGGAGCATGATGAGCCACGGCATATGCCACAGCGTGTTGATAGTCAGGGGCAAGGCAAGCTACGGCATGTGCCTAGTGGAGTAGAGGCAGGCGGAGCTGGCTCAGGGGGAGAGTTAGCACCAAGTGCCGCAGGAGGCAGCGGAGAACATCTGGATCCACCACAAGAGGTGAGGGTTCGATGGGTTCCAAAACCTTTCAAATTGATTCGCAAAACCTTAAGACCTGCTGTCCATGCTGTGGGAGTGAATGAAAGTGAGAATGCTGCTGTTGAGCGCATTTCCCCGGATGATGCACGTGAGCATGATGATGCTGGGAGCTCCACAGTAGTCCATATGGAGAGTGACGTCGGTGATCTGGCGGATGGAGTGTTTGCTACGGCTGACAGTGTGACTCCTGATGCAGAGAACACGACGGGGCAGGAGGTGATTCCGAGCAGTGGCAAGACTGCTAGCCGCAGTGAGTCCCGGTGTGCAGCTGCTGCGAGGAAGAAGGTCAAAGCTGTGTTGGACGATCCAACGGTGAAGCAAGCCATGAGAGGCTGCCATCGTGAGCAGTGGATCATAGCAATGCTTGATGAGTTGACCTCCTTAAGGGAACATGATGTGTTCGAGTTAGTCAGGTGCCCAGCAGGAGTGAAGCCTGTGACAGGCAAGTGGGTGCTTAAGATTAAGCGAGGAGCACAGGGTGAGATTGAGCGATTCAAAGCTAGATATGTAGCCAGGGGATTTACGCAAGTTGAGGGCGTAGATTTCTTTGCGACATGGGCACCTGTGGGCAGTTATGCTACCTTCAGGGCTCTGTTGTCTGTCTGTGCTGTAGAGGATCTGGAGACGAGACACATAGACATTAAATGTGCTTTCCTGAATGGTGTTCTGGAGGAGGAAGTGTATGTGGCACAACCTCCTGTACTGGATGATGGGTCTGGTATGGTGTGGCGTCTGAAAAAGGCGTTGTATGGTCTGAAGCAAGCTGCCAGGGAGTGGCATAAAGCGCTTGCAGAGCTCTTGTCGAGAATGGGCTTTGTGAGATCAGCCAGTGACCCCGCACTGTTTATTTGCAAAATAGGACGATGTCTTATTTTCCTATGGGTCGATGATCTGTTGATCTTCGGTCGTAAGGAGCAGATGGATGATGCCATCAGCAGGATCCTTGAGGCATTTGAGGGTCGTGACCTGGGGGAGCTGGGATATGTGCTGGGTATGGAGGTCATACGTGATCGGCTTGCTCGCACTATCACCATAACGCACAGAAAGAACATCAGGGACATGCTGGAAAGGTTCAGTATGAGTGAGTGCAGAAAGGCACCAACGCCGTTGGTACCAAAGCAGAAAGTGTTTAGTCTGAAGGATGATCCTAGCCAGGAGAAGGCTACTGTCGCAGAGCATAAGAGGTTTATGCAAGCCGTAGGAAGCATCCAGTATGTGGCTGCTGTGTCGCGTCCTGATATTTCCTTTCCGGCCAATGTCCTGGCCAGGCATATGGCTGGGAGTGCGAAGTGTCATTGGGCTGCTGTCCAGCATGTACTGAGATACCTGCGAGGGACCATAGATCTTGGCTTGACCTTTAGTGGCTCCAATGAGGGAAGTGAGGTGTTGGAAGCATTTACGGATGCTGACTTCGCCAATGGTGCTTGCTTGAAGAGCGTGTCAGGAGTGATAGTCCGGATGCATGGGAACTGTGTGTTCTGGCGTTCGAAGAGGCAGACTATTGTGGCTGGTGATACGACTGAGGCAGAGCTTATTGCGATGAGCTCAGCAGCCAATGAGGTGATGTGGGCAAAGCAGTTGTGCACTGATCTTGGTTTGTCGGCTGTGAAGCCAACTCTGTGGGGTGACAACAAGAGTGCCAACTTGCTAGCTGTGAACCCCATCTCTAGTGACCGCTCCAAGCACATCAGGGTCAGGGACCTGAGGGTCCGCGAGTTCGTAGAACTCGATGAGTTAACTATCAGCTGGGTTAGCACGGTAGACATGCTAGCTGATATGTTTACAAAGGTGTTGGCAGGACCAGCACTAGCAAAATTTAGAGATAGACTACAGCTTGCGGTAGTACAAGCCTAGTCTAGGGGGAGTGTCGTGATCCAGCCATGCACAGGACTACGGAGACCATGCATGGTGGCATACACAGGACTACGGAGACCATGTATGCATGGATGCACGGTGCTGATCCGGAGTGGCTATGGGACGCCATGCACCGATGGCTTACCATATGCACGAGCAATGCATGCTAGATTGCGTGCTGCAGACAATGATTCTGATCGTATCCGTATGAGACGTTTGGTTGAACGCTTATATAGGCTCTACTGATCAAAGTGTAATCACTCTACTCTGCCAAAGACTCACGTGCTATAATCCAAGACTGAGAGCGCACTGTCACAGCGGAGGCCTGTACACCAGCCAGGTATGTGACAGCGCGACCCCCTGCGCACGGCTACGCCATGCTTAGATCCCACAGTGCCTACGGGCTACGGTCTACTGAATTACAACAGCGAGGTCATGCACGGCACGAGCATCTTCCCCGCACTCGACGGCGTGTCTGGCGTGGACATGCTGCTGCAAGCGACATTGGTCGTGTGGGGTGGGAGCGCGCCGTGGGCGCACGAGGTGGTCGAGGCGCAGCCCGTCAGCAAATTCGCCGCATGTGCCGCGACGATGCATGTGCTCGCGTGCCTCCGAGCCAGCGCCGGCGACCACAGCCGTGTTTTGGGCGGCGCGCACGGGTCCACGGCGGCGTTTGTCGCTATGGCCGCGTTGGCGATGGTTGCCATCGCCCCGAGCCGGGTCACAGGTATGTGCCCACCCACAGAGATGTCGTGCACAGCCAAATGCATGCCTTCGCACGCAAGAGCTTGATGTGCAGTTGAACACTATGGCAAGGCAGATGGTATTGCAATGATCGTGAGGGAGTGCGTGTCGCAGTGTGCGCCACTTCTGCTGCCCATGGTCCCGTATGCGGTGGGTGCCAAGGTCGAAGGCGCCGATGCGAAGGCAGCGCTGGCGCATGTGTACAAGCACGGCATGGCCAGGGGGCTCGAGACGTTGGAGGAACGGTGTGTTACGAATCCTGGCAGGCGTGTGACTGGTGTGGTTCCTGGCAGTGTCAGTGGCGGGAGACACAGGGTATCGTGTTTTTGATGGTCGCGGGAGGTGTTGATGTGATGGCAGCGTGTTGTGCAGGGAGCGCTGGCGGCTCGTGGAAGGTGTTCTGGCAGCCCATGGCCATGGTGGCGACCCTGTTGTCACGGAGGCCGAGTGGGCTGCCAGGGTTCGGGCGCGCACGGACGAAGAGCAGGCTGCGGCGGAGGCCGAGGTGAGGAGGGCGGCGGCAAACAGGGCTCGCGCGGAAGCAGCCAAGGCGGAGGCTGTAGTGGAGCGGGCGCGGAGGAGGGAGGCGGCTGCAGCAAAGAAGACGGCGGCCCAGGCGGCCCGCAGAGCAGCAAAGACAGCAGGTGCGGACGCGGCGGCGGCGGCGGCGCGTGCCGACGGCGGCGCCGGCCACGCTGGTGGCGGTGGGGGGGCACCTGGTGGGGCGGGGGGTAATGGCGCAGCCAACGCAGGGGGCAACGGTGGGGCTGGAGGCAGCACCGGTGGCGGTGCAAACGAGGACTCGGGTGTCACAGGAGATGATCCGCGTGCAATGGCGGAGCAGGAGAGGCGGCGAGCGGTACAGGCAGCGGAGGCAGAGCGGCAGGGTGCGCAGAGGGTGGCGGAAGCGGTGCGAGTAGCTGAGGAGGTTGTGGCAATGTTGCAGACGCGTGGTGTGGAGGTCGCATGGCGGAATGAGCGGACTGTACAGACAGTGGTACTGTTGCGGGATCTGTTGAGGGCACGGCTCAACCCAATAGCGTCCGTGCGTGTTGGTATTGAGGAGACAGGCAGGGGTAGGGGGGTTGCCGAGGGGGGTTCGGAAGGGGCTGTTGCAGCTGTTGATGATGTGCCAGCCCCACGGCCCACATCGCCGGCATGTGCAGGGAGGGGCGATGTTGTGTCAAGCGACCGGGGGGTCAGTGGCCAGGTTGTTCGAGGCAGTGGGAGTTCCGACGGGGCTGGGGTGGACAGTCCAGTGGCTGCGGGTGCCAGCAGCCAAGCTGTGGCCCCCGTTGAACCGGGAAGGCGACCCTCTGTGGTGGAGGGCGGTGGTGCTGGGGTGGTGTCCGATGCTGCTGTGGCGGGGCCCAGTAGGGTGTTGGGCACAGCCCGCCGCGTCGCCGATAGTGTTCCACAGGGTGGTGGCCATAGGCCGCAGCCCATCGTATTTGAGCTCCCGGGCGGCGACAAACGTGGGGGACCGGATGCGTTGACACTTGACGACGTGCGGCCGAAGCGCCGGGCGAAGCGCATGTGATGGGAGCGGTTCACAGTCAGCATGTTGGGTGGTCCAGGTGTAACGATGCTGTGGGTGTGTGTGACACAGCGGGTTGTGTGGCGGAGTGTGCGTGGCATGTTGACCTTGTTCAACGTGGAATGCATCGCCGTGATATCGCCAGTGATCGCATCGCATCGGGCGCACGTGCTGTGGAGTGTTATTTTGCAGCAGACGTACTCCAACGACATGCTTGTGCTGGCGTGCATGCATTCTCAGTTCATACGCAATGACTGTGGGATGTAGTGGCATGCTCGAACATACAGTGGCTCAGGAAGGCGATGGCAACTGCTCAGACCACCTGCCGACGAACTGGTTCACTCGCGGATTCTGTTTGTGTAAAAACAGAGTCACTGGTGTGTCGGGATTCTGCCCGTAGTTCAACATGAACAGCGTCGTTTGGATAGTCGAGTTGTAGGCGTTGTTCATGGCAAACTCACCCACTGGTAACAGCGTGTCCCAGTTCTTTTGCGAGTCAGTAACAAAGTGTCGCAACGTATCTTCCAAGACACCATTTGCATTCTCTGTTTGACCGTCAGACTGTGGGTGCTTTGCCGTTGACTTGTTGTGGTCAATGCCGAAGTGTTCACACATAAGAGTCTAGAACGACGCAAAGCGCACGTCCCGATCTGACACAATGCTGCTGGGAATCCCATGCAGTTTCCACACATGATCCTCGAACAGATGTACGAGATCTGTGCCTGTGACATTCTTTGTGCACGGTGCCAGATGCACCATCTTCGACAGACGGTCCACAAACACGACTACGGTGTTGTTTCCACGCTCTGTTGTGGGAAGATCAGTTATCAGATCTAATGACACTGATTCCCAGCGACGTCCGGGTATAGGTAAGGGGTGTAGCTCGCCCTGTGGCAACTGGTGCGATGCTTTGACGTGTTGGCAGGAATCGCAAGTCTTAACGAAATTTGCCACGTCTACTGAGATACGTTCCCAGTGAAACACTTCGTTTACCTTACGGATCGTTCGAGCAACCCCGTAGTGTCCATACTGCGGGTGTGAATGCACAGAGCTTATGCATCCTTGCCTCAATGTGCCAACGTCGGGGATGTATAGCCTGTTATTGGATGTCCAGTACAACCCATCTTGGTTTTTGTACAGGTCTAGCTTTATAAAGCGTCTTGCATCCGTTAACTGCATCTCTTCGCAACCTTTGCGACAGCGTTCGAGCAAATTGTCCACCAAGTAGCCTTTGATAGCTTGCGCTATGGGCTGAACAGACCCATCTGTTACTTGTGTAGATTTAAGTTTCTTGCCTTTGCCTTTGCCTTTGCCTCGCTTCCCCGGGGGAGGAGTGCGTGCCCCACGCACGGAGCCCGATAACAGCAATGCGATAGCAGCTCGTCGCTGGTGGGCCATTACACCATCAAGTGTGCATACACAGCCACCAGCTTGTACCAAAGCGAAGTACTGTGGCGCGCGCGACAACGGATCAGCCATATTAGACTCACCAGGTCTGTATTTCCATACATAATTATACGCACTTGACTCATACAGCCACCGCGCTCTGCGCTTCAGAGTGTGCTGATTAGTGGACTGATCAACATACGTATTTGGCTGATGATCCGTTTCGATCACGAATGGTTCTATTTGCCCTTCCAAGTAGCAACGCCATTCACGCAGTGCATACACGACAGCTAACATTTAAATGTCTGAAGCAGAATATGCTGCTTCACGCCCTGATAATTTCTTTGAAAAGAAACATACGGGATGCTTGTCTTGTAGCAGTACACCACCCACTGCAGGGGCAGCAGTGCATGCATCACACACAACTGTGAACGTGCGGGAAAAATCTGGCATAGCCAAAACTGGAGCACTGACCAGAGCGGCTTTCAGTTGTTCAAAAGCAGCAGCACATGCATCTGTCCACTTTGCTTTGAACGCAGTCTCAACCGCATGAGCAGCCTCAGCTGAGAGCTTACCCCACTGCAGCATTTTCCCTTTCCGATCAGTTGTTGTAATACCCTTGAGCAGATCTGTCAGAGGGGCAGCAATTTTCGCATAGCCACGAATGAACCGACGGAAGTAGTTGGCCAGTCCCAAGAAGCTGCGCACTTCATACACAGAGCGAGGCTGAGGCCACTCATTGACCGTATTCACCTTCGCTGGATCAGGCTTGATCCCGTCTGAGGACACAATATGACCCAGGAACTTCAATTCCCGTTTGAAAAACTTACATTTGGACAGCTTGGCTTTGTACTTGTGCTCGCGCAGAACGTCGAGAACAATACGCAAATGTTCAAGATGCTCTTGCTCAGTGCGAGAGTAGATCAAGATGTCGTCGAGGTAGACGCACACAAACTTGTTCAACTGTTTCGCGAAGACACGATTCATCGTGGCCTGAAAGACCGCAGGCGCATTGCACAGTCCGAATGGCAACACTCGCCACTCATATTTGCCAATATGCGTGTTGAAAGCCGTTTTCTCCCAGTCACTGGAGTGCAGGCCGATCTGGTGATAACCTGACGTCAAGTCTAGGGAGGTGAAGTGCTTTGCACCACCCAGATTATCCAACAGATCATCAATCCGTGGCAACGGGTACTTATTCTTAAGCGTGAGTTTGTTAAGTGCGCGGTAATCAATACACATGCGCAGTGAGCCGTCCGGCTTTGGAACGAACAACACTGGTGCACCATACGCAGAGGCAGACGGGACAATGCGCCCGGCATCCAAGAGCTCTTGGACTTGCTGCTCTACTTCTTTGCGTTCTTTCATGGACAGTCTAAAAGCTGGCCTGTTCGGCGGAGCGGCATCGGGTTGCAACCGAATGCCTTTGGGAGTATCATCTACCCGTTCGCCAACGCGTGGTGCCTCAAACACATCCGCATACTCAGCAAGGAATGTGTCAAGTTGCTGGTCGCGCGATTGCGAGGTGTCACTCTTTTGTTCACGACAAACCATCAAGAACGGTGCTGGACGGTCTGTACAAGGCCGTGTTAGCAGTCGCATGGCTTGAATGTGAGACAATAGAGGTACAGTGCCATCCTGTGCAAGAGATGGGCTTACAGGAGTGGTGCTGTCCCCATCGCTGTGGGGTGTTAGGCGTACTCGTCCGCGACGGAGCCACATGCTCGCAGGCACGTACGTCCGAGCATCAGAATTGCCATAATCAATGCAAGCACCCTCTGCACGAAACCAGTCATCCCCAAGAATAACGTCTACCCCTGGTACCATATCAACGACACGCACAGTCACATCAGACTGGTATGATTGGATTTTGAGTTTGCAGTGCACATAACCCGAGGTAGAACTCTGTCGACCATCGGCCAATACAATTGGTACAGACTCTTTTGTGATAGACAGCTTATGCCGTTGTGCAAGTTCTTTGCTGACAAAGCTGCATTTTGCGCCAGAATCCCCAAGCGCTGTGCATGGTACACCCGCAAGTGATGAGGAGAAGACAAATGTCAAATCATCGTGTTCAACATCACCAGTGTCATTGATGCGTGCAGACAACGGCGCAGTGCTAAACTGCTGCAGCGCTGGAGGCAAGTCAGACTACTTGTGTGCACCAGAGGCATATGCAGGTGGATCATACCCCTTCCCTTGGTGGGCTTTGGCTTCGCCCTAGGCGGCATCGCAGCCTTATGTCGTGATCCAGCCATGCACAGGACTACGGTGACCATGCATGGTGGCATACACAGGACTACGGTGACCATGTATGCGGGGAATCACGGTGCTGATCCGGAGTGGCTATGGGGCAGCCATGCACCGATGGCTGACCATATGCACGAGCAATGCATGCAAGATTGCGTGCCAGCAGACATTGATTCTGATCGTATCCGTATGAGACGTTGATTGAACGCTTATATAGGCTCTACAGATCGTAGTGTAATCACTCTCTCTTCTACTGTCCCAAGTCTCACGTGCATTCATCCTCCAACTGAAGGTACAGGCGCTGTCACGGACAGATACCTAAGACAGCAAGGTATGTGACAGCACCAACCCCTGCGCATGACTACGACATGCTCAGGATCCCACAGGCCTTAGGCCGCGGTCCACTGAATTACAACACCTTACTTACAACGGATACGCAAATCTACGGGTGGATCGAACTCACCGATACCACTGTGACGGTGCCACTGATGTAGCACCTTGTGTAAGTTTAAAGCTGTACTTCAACCCTCTAAGTGTCGTGATCCAGCCATGCACAGGACTACGGTGACCATGCATGGAGTGGATTCACGGTGCTGATCCGGAGTGGCTATGGGGCAGCCATGCACCGATGGCTGACCATATGCACGAGCAATGCATGCAAGATTGCGTGCCGCAGACATTGATTCTGATCGTATCCGTATGAGACGTTGATTGAACGCTTATATAGGCTCTACAGATGGTAGTGTAATCACTCTCTCTTCAACTGTCCAAAGTCTCACGTGTATTGATCCTCCACTGAAGGTACAGGAGCTGTCACGGACAGATACCTAAGACAGCAAGGTATGTGACAGCACCAACCCCTGCGCATGACGACATGCTCAGGATCCCACAGGCCTTAGGCCGTGGTCCACTGAATTACGTCATGGTATCGGTGATGATTGTGGGGATTCTTGTGATGTCTATTAGCATGCGATAGAGTCCAGGGGGAACCTGCGGTTACGGCTGCACACTCCGATGAGTGTGCTACACCGCTCTAGTGTATAGCCGACCGTAGAGAGACTAGAAAAGCTAATGCAGAATGCTACGGCGGAGCTGCATTATGCTTGTGTGCTGGTCTCGCAAAGAGGCCTACGGGTCTTCGTTTCCTGCGACATATGGTGGTCATGTTGCAGGACACCACCACTCCCAAACGATTCAATGGCATCTCGCCAAGGGTCTATCGGTTCTGACGGTGTGGAGGGAGCAGTTAACCTTCCGCATCATCGCACTCGCTCTACAGTGCGCCGCGAGCAGGCCGCGGAGGGTCAGTCCATGCCCCACGGGGAAGGACAAGACGCTGGGACCTACGGGTATCTCAGTGTTAACCCTCTGCAGGCCGCCATGCCGGGCAACGCTGATCCTACGGGGAATGCGGGTGCTCAGGCAGCGGTGCACGGAGCGCAGGAAGTGCCACACGTTGCCCAGACAGCATGGGCAGCGCAGCAGATACCACCTCCGATACCGCAGCCTTCGCAGGCTGCGATGTCATCCGGGGCGGCAGCAACAGCCGGGTCGATCGATGTTGCAACTCTCGCGAGCGCGCTATCGCTCGTAATGCCTAAGTCTACGCCGGGAAAGTCGCTAGTAGACAAGCACAAGTTCCCGGTATGGAACCACAGATATGATCACTTTCGGGTGTTCAAGAAAGAGGTAGAGAGTTGGGCAAACATGGTGGGGGAAAGTAGCCTGCTAGTGAATGATCCACTGGCACAGAATAGCCAGGCTCATGAGTCAGTCAAGCATTGGCTATTCGTGACATTACCAAAGGAGGATAGGGATTTCGTGTCAGACTGCAGTTTTGTCCATGAGATATGGGCATTGCTGCATGCCAAGTACATGCCTTCTGTCGAAGTAGAAATACAGAAGCTATACCAGCAACTCAGTGGTGCCAGGCAGGCGGGAAAGCCACTTGAGAAACATGTCAACGAGGTAGTTGGTATAGTGAACCAGATGAAGGGTCTGGGAGAAGCTGTGCCTGATCAGTTATACCGCTCTAGGCTACTGGCAGTGGACAAAGAGTATGCACTGCTGCAGCCGATGCTGCAGCAACTGCCAGTGCAGCAGATAGTGTCCACGCTGCTGACGCATGCTCAGAATAGCAGCCAGTCTGCCCCATCGCGATTCCCACGGGATGATCGCGGTGGTCAGCAGAGATTTGGGGGACGAGGGTATCGTGGTGGACGCCACGGTGGTCGCCATGGTGCACCCCCAGAGGTTGCCGCAGTGGGAGCAGGGGGAGCAGATAAGCGCAAGTGCTTCAATTGTGAGAAGCCTGGCCATCTGCAGAAAGATTGCCCTTTGCTCTCCGCAGAGGTCAAGCAATTCCTACAGAAACAGGCAGCTGCAGGGCGAGGCCGTGGCAGAGGCCGCGGGGGCCCTCAGGTGGCTGTGGTAGACCTAGCGGAACTGCGAGCTGACTGTGCTGATGGGCCGTCGCCCAATATGCCATACACCTTTCTGGTGGATAGCGGGTCTGACCTGAACATATGTTTCGACTATAGCATGTTCAGTGAGGTCAAGCCACCAGATATCACAGAGTGCCAGCCCTTAGACCAGGGCAGGCTTAAGATATATGGCATGGGCACTATCAGGGCGAATGTGGGGAAGTACGTGACAGTACAGGGTGAGTTGGTGCCTGTAGATATTGAGCTGGATCATGTCTACTGGGTGCCAGCCAGCCCGATCAATATCCTATCAACGACTGTGCTGAAGCGGTCGAACGTGTACTTGCTGTTGTAATCCATTGGACCGCGGCCTAAGGCCTGTGGGATCCTGAGCATGCCGTAGCTATGCGCAGGGGTAGGGTACTGTCACATACCTTGCTGTCTAGGTATCTGCCGGTGACAGCACTGTATCTTCGTTGGAGGCGACGACACGTGAGACTTCGGACAGTAGAGAAAGAGTGATTACACTACGATCGACAGAGCCTATATAAGCGTTCTCTAAACGACTCATACGGATACGATCAGAATCAATGTCTGCTGGCACGCAATCTGCATGCATTGCTCGTGCATATGGTCAGCCATCGGTGCATGGCTGCCCCATAGCCACTCCGGATCAGCACCGTGTATCCTGGCACACATGGTCACCGTAGTCCTGTGTATGCCACCATGCATGGTCACCGTAGTCCTGTGCATGGCTGGATCACGACACTCCCCCTAGACTAAGCTTGTACTACCGCAAGCTGCAGTCTATCTCGAAATTTTCCCAGTGCTGGTCCTGCCAACACCTCACATCCCCCATTGGAGCCACTAAAGGTCAAGCCAAAGTCTATGGTCCCTCGCAGGTATCTCAGTACGTGAAGGACACCATTCCAATGACATTTGGCACTCCCAGCCATATGCCTGGCCAAGACATTAGCCGGAAACGCGATGTCTGGACGCGACACAACTGCCACATACTGGATGCTTCCTACGGCTTGCATAAACCTCTTATGCTCTGTGCCTGTAGCCTTCTCCTGGCTAGGATCTTCCTTCAGGCTAAACATTTTCTGCTTTGGCACCAAAGGAGTTGGCGCCCGTCTGCACTCACTCATGCTGAATCTCTCCAGCATGTCCCTGATGCTCTTTCTGTGTGTGATGGTGATAGTGCGAGCAGCGCGATCACGTATGACCTCCATGCCCAGCACATATCCCAGCTCCCCCAGGTCACGACCCTCAAATGCCTCAAGGCTCTTTCTGATGGCATCATCCATCTGCTCTACCAGACCGAAAATCAACAGATCATCGACCCACAGAAAAATAAGACAACGTCCTACTTTGCAGATAAACAGTGCGGGGTCACTGGCTGATCTCACAAAGCCCATACTCAACAAGAGCTCTGCAAGCGCTTTGTGCCACTCCCTGGCAGCCTGCTTCAGACCATACAACGCCTTCTTCAGACGCCACACCATACCAGACCCATCATCTAGTACAGGAGGTTGTGCCACATACACTTCCTCCTCCAGAACACCATTCAGGAAAGCACATTTTATGTCTATATGCCTCGTCTCTAGATCCTCTACTGCACAGACCGATAACAGAGCCCTGAAGGTAGCATAACTGCCCACAGGTGCCCATGTCTCAAAGAAATCTACGCCCTCCACTTGCGTAAACCCCCTGGCTACATATCTGGCTTTGAAACGCTCAATTTCACCCTGTGCTCCTCGCTTGATCTTAAGCACCCACTTGCCTGTCACAGGCTTCGCTCCTAATGGGCACTCGACCAGCTCAAACACGTCATGTTCTCTCAAGGAGGTCAGCTCATCGAGCATGGCCGTGATCCACTGCTCACGGTGAGTGCCACGCATGGCCTGCTGCACCGTTGGATCATCTACTACGACCTCGACCTTCTTCCTCACGGTAGCTGCACGCCTGGACTCACAAAGGCTAGCAGTAGGGCCACCGTTCGGAGTCACCTCCTGCCCCGTCGGCTTTTCTGCATCAGGAGTCACACTGTCAGCCGTCGCAGACACTCCTTCAGCTAAGTCACCGACGTCATTCTCACCATTGAACACTGTGGAGCTCCCAGCATCATGCTCACGTGCACCCTCCGGGGAGATGCGCTCAACAGCAACATCACTCATAATGGCTCCCACAGCATGGACAGCAGGTCTCAAGACTTTGCGAATCAAATGAAAAGGCTTTGGAACCCATCGAATCCCCACCTCATGTGGCGGATCCAGACGTTCTCCGCTGCCCCTCGCGGCACTTGGTGCTGACTCTCCCCCTGAGCCATCACCGCCTGTCGCTATTCCCCTAGGCACATGCCGTAGCTCGCCTTGCCCCTGGCCCTCAGACCCAGATATATGCCGTGGCTTATCATATCTGTCCCGGTCATCACGCCCTGACAACGTGGACCCGCGGTAACTTCGGCTGCCGCCGTGACCGTCAGCTCGCACAGATGGGGGTGGCTCACTCAGCTCCTTGCCCATCAACCGCTGGACTGGCTCCGCTGAGCGTGAGCGGGATCTAGACTCAGGCTCAGAGTCATCCTCACTACCAGATGCATCTTCATCCGCCTCCTCATCAGTTGGAAGCGGATAGATGTCACAGTCTCCCATGTGCAGCACAGCTCTATCCCGCGTAGGGATTGTCTCTGCAGGCCTGAACTCGCAGTTCAGTGGCCCAGACGGCTGGTCTGCTGCATCATATTCCCAGTGCGGCACAGCTGCAGCACTGTCAGCCGCTGCAAGATCACAGCGCGCTGCAACCACTGCATCACTGATCTCCGGTGTGTGCCAGCGCTCATGGCGCGCCAGCAGCTCTGCACCCAACACTCTAGGAGAGAACTCAGGCTCACCCTCAGGTAGCTCCTCTCGTGGTTTGAGACGCCTATGCAACGTTCTGCTTGGTTCCCAGTGCTGATGGCCCAGACCCGGATGCTCCCCCTCAGCCCAATCCACATTTCTGCCCCTCTCTGGCATCATGTGTTCACGACTGGCTGGTGGACGCACTGCCCGCACACTGGTGCTCTTCACCCACTTCTTCATGTTGGGCAAGAACTCAGCCTTTGGCACTACACTGGTGAACTGATCTGGCAGGATCTCAAATTCACCCTGCTCATAGTTCTCTAGCACAACTGGGTCCGCCGTAGGTTCCCCAGCCATGTGAAATCGCTGCGCGAAATCCTTCACCAGAGCAGGTGGAGCAGCCGTGTGCCTGTACATCCGCACTGCTCCCCCATTCCCACGCTTCACATGCACCCTGTCCATATGAGGACCTCCACCCGGTCCCATATAGGCACCGAGGATTCCTCGCTCCTCCAGGTGCCTGAAGTGCTCCCTCCGCGGATACACATACATTGGGCACCCGAAAGGCTTCACCTGTGCCACCACGAGACGGAAGTCATCTTCACTGACTTTCCGAAACCACAACAAGTATGGCACTATCTCCCTGACATCCACATTTCTCTATGCACCTTTCCACAAATGCCGCATCTCTCCTGGCATTCAGCTGCTCACAGAGCTCCTTCAGGCTCAGCGCAGGCGCTCCCGCCTTCCGGACCCTCAGCTGCTTAGCCCGCTGCTGCTCATTCGTGGACCATGGCTCATGGCTGGTGGCAACTAACCTCTCTTCCAGCCTCTGCTTCGCCTCCCTCCGCCGAACACCTTCCAGTGCTGTACTCGACGTCAGGTTGTGTGCATGGTTCACGCACATGTATGCCTCCGGCCACAGGAATGCAGGGACTGCTGCCTGCAGCAGGCTTGCCCGCACTGACGTGTTCAGCACACCGATCTTTCGCTCTACCAACCCATTAGACTCATGCTGGGCGGTGTCAGTGAACGTGTGTACTATTCCCCGCCACTCAAGGTACTGAGCCAGGTGGTTAGAGCTGAACTCACGTCCCTGGTCCGTATGCAGCCTCCGCACCCCTATCTCCTTGTCATAGACAGTCTGAGTGCGGATGCGTTCTAGCAGAAGGCATATCATTTCAGCAGCACCGCTTTTCGACTTCAGCGGGATCACATGCGAGTACCTGCTGTACTCATCCACCACTACCAGGATGAAGTTCATTCCTCCTATGCCCACTGGCTTTATCTGTCCAGCCAGATCCGCATGCAACACTTCTCCAGCATACGTGGCATTCTCTGTCACTTTGCCCCCATGCTGTGCTCTGTCACCACTTCTCTGTTCCGCCACATGGCAACCATGACACTCAAGTGCTACTCCCGTAGGTTCAGGCAGCTTGAGGTCGAACAGGTCTGGATTATCTCGCATCAGTTTGAGAAACCGGTTGCCAGCACGGTGAAACGCGATATGCACCAGGAAAAATGGATCAACCTGGAAGGAAGATCTCTGACCAATAGGTACACCATCCACTGCAGCGACTCTCGCCTGCTCACCAACCCATTTCCTATTTCTGTGGAAAAGATTGTTAGCACTGGTCCAGTCTGTCCCTGAATCTACAGGGCGCAGTTCCCATATTGGTCTGCCTGTCCCGCAATACCAGCTCGGTGTGGGGTTGTCCTCACTATCCACACCCTGCTCACAGTTGCCCACAAACATCTGGGCCTGATCATGAAAGCCAGGCATTTCTACTGTATTTGCCTTGCCTGTGTGCAAGAATATGTTCGACCGCTTCAGCACAGTCGTTGATAGGATGTTTATCGGGCTGGCTGGCAACCAGTAAACATGATCTAGCTCAATGTCCACAGGCACCAGCTCACCCTTCACTGTCACGTACTTCCCCACATTCGCCCTGATAGTGCCCATGCCATATATCTTTAGCCTGCCCTGATCTAGAGGCTGGCATTCTGTGATATCCGGTGGTTTGATCTCACTGAATATGCTATAGTCAAAGCAGATGTTCAGATCAGACCCGCTATCCACCAGAAACGTGTATGGCATATTGGGCGCTGCCCCATCACCACATTCAGCTCGCAGTTCAGCTAGATCAACTACAGCCACCTGCGGGCCACCGCGGCCTCTGCCACGGCCTCGCCCTGCAGCTGCTTGCTTCTGCAGAAACTGCTTGACTTCTGCTGAGAGCAAGGGACACTCTTTCTGCAAATGACCAGGCTTATTGCAGTTGAAGCACTTACGGTTGTCTGCTCCCCCCGCTCCCACTGCAGCAACCTGTGGGGGTGTACCATGGCGACCACCGTGGCGTCCACCACGATACCCTCGTCCCCCATAACGCTGCTGACCACCGCGATCTTCCCGTGGGAACCGCGATGGAGCAGGTTGGCTGCTAGTCTGAGCGTGTGTCAGCAATGTGGACACTATCTGCTGCACTGGCAGCTGCTGCAGCATCGGCTGCAAAAACGCATATTCTCTGTCTACTGCCAGTAGCCTAGAGCGGTACAACTGGTCAGGCACATTCTCCCCCAGACCCCTCATCTGGTTCACTATGCCCACTACTTCATTGACATGCCTTTCTAGTGGTTTGCCTGCTTGTCTAGCACCACTAAGCTGTTGGTACAGCTTTTGAATCTCTACCTCGACTGAAGGCATGTACTTGGCATGAAGCAATGACCACAACTCACGGACAAAGCTACAGTTGGACACGAAATCCCTATCCTCCTTTGGCAGAGTAATAAACAGCCAATGCTTGACCGACTCATGGGCCTGGCTATTCTGTGCTAGTGGATCGTTCACCAGCAAGCTACTCTCTCCCAGTGTGCATCCCAGTGTGCAACCCAGTGTGCATCCCAGTGTGCAGCCTGAGCCACTTGCTGCGCGTGCTTCGCTCCGTGCACCGCTGCCTCACTCGCATTCCCCGTAGGATCAGCGTTGCTCGGCATGGCGGCCTGCAGAGGGTTTACACTGAGATACCCGTAGGTCCCAGCGTCTTGTCCTTCCCCGTGGGGCATGAACTGACCCTCCGCGGCCTGCTCGCGGCGCACTGTGGAGCGAGTGCGGTGGTGCGGAGGGTTAACAGCTCCCTCCACACCGTCAGATCCGATAGATCCTTGGCGAGATGCCATTGAATCGTCTCGGAATGGTGGAGTCCTGCAACGATCACTGTACGTCGCAGGACACGCAGACCCGTAGGCCTCTTTGCGAGACCAGCACACCAGCATAATGCAGCTCCGCCGTAGCATTCTGCATCAGCCGTATCTAATCTCTCTACGGTCAGCTATACGCTAGAGCGGTGTGACTCGCTCATCGAAACGCACAGCCGCAACCGCAGGTTCCCCCTGGACTCTCTCGCATGCTAATAGACATCACAAGAACACCCACAATCATCACCGATACCATGTTGTAATCCATTGGACCGCGGCCTAAGGCCTGTGGGATCCTGAGCATGCCGTAGCTATGCGCAGGGGTAGGGTACTGTCACATACCTTGCTGTCTAGGTATCTGCCGGTGACAGCACTGTATCTTCGTTGGAGGCGACGACACGTGAGACTTCGGACAGTAGAGAAAGAGTGATTACACTACGATCGACAGAGCCTATATAAGCGTTCTCTAAACGACTCATACGGATACGATCAGAATCAATGTCTGCTGGCACGCAATCTGCATGCATTGCTCGTGCATATGGTCAGCCATCGGTGCATGGCTGCCCCATAGCCACTCCGGATCAGCACCGTGTATCCTGGCACACATGGTCACCGTAGTCCTGTGTATGCCACCATGCATGGTCACCGTAGTCCTGTGCATGGCTGGATCACGACACTTGCACACAGGCAAGGCCAACACAGTAGAAATGCCGGGTTTTTATGACCAAGCACAAACATTTGTGGGCAACTGTGAGCAGGGAGTTGATAGTGATGATAACCCCACATTGAGCTGGTACTGTGGGACGGGCAGACCAATATGGGAACTGCGCCCTGTAGATTCAGGGACAGACTGGACCAGTGCCAACAACCTTTTTCACAGAAATAGGAAATGGGTTGGTGAGCAGGCGAGAATCGCTGCGGTAGATGGTGTACCTATTGGTCAGAGATCTTCTTACCGACTTGACCCAGCATTTCTGGTACATCTCTCGTTTCATCATGCGGGCAACCGGATTCTCAAACTAATGACTGAGAATCCAGACCTGTATGACCTCAAGTTGCCTAAACCCACGGGAGTAGCGCTTGAGTGTCATGGTTGCCACGTGGCGGAGCAGAGAAGTGGTGACAGAGCACGGCATGGGGGCAAAGTGACAGAGAATGCCTCGTATGCTGGAGAAGTATTGCATGCGGATCTGGCTGGACAGATTAAGCCAGTAGGCATAGGAGGAATGAACTACGTCCTGGTAGTAGTGGATGAGTACAGCAGGTACTCACATGTGATCCCGCTGATGTCAAAAAGCGGTGCTGCGGAGATGATATGTCTTCTGATAGAACGCATCCGCACTCAGATTGTCTATGACAAGGAGGTAGGGGTGCGGAGGCTGCACACGGACCAAGGAGGTGAGTTCAGCTCGAGTCAGCTGGCTCAGTACCTTGAGTGGCGAGGGATAGTACACACGTTCACTGACACCGCCCAACATGAGTCAAATGGGTTGGTAGAACGAAAGATCGGTGTGCTGAACACGTCAGTGCGGGCGAGCCTGCTGCAGGCAGCAGTGCCTGCATTCCTGTGGCCAGAGGCATACATGTGCGTGAACCATGCACACAACCTGACGCCGAGCACAGCACTGGAGGGTGTGAGGCGGAAGGAGGCAAAGCAGAAGCTGGAGGATAGGTTTGTTGCCACCAGCTTTGAGCCATGGTCCACGAACGTGCAGCAGCGGGCTAAGCAGCTGAGAGTCAGGAAGGCTGCAGCGCATGCGCTGAGTCTGAATGAGCTGTGTGAGACGCTGGTTGCCAGGAGAGAATTGGCATTTGTGGCACAGCACATGAGAAATGTGAATGTCAGAGAGATTGTGCCATACTTGTTGTGGTTTAGGAAGGTCAAGGAAGATGACTTCCGTCTCGTGGTGGCACAGGTGAAGCCTTTCGGGTGTCCAATGTATGTGTATCCAAGGAGGGAGCACTTCAGGCACCTGGAAGCGCGAGGAATCCTCGGTGCCTATATGGGACCGGGTGGAGGTCCTCACATGGACAGGGTTTACGTGAAACGTGGGAATGGGGGAGCAGTGCGGATGTACAGGCACACGGCTGCTCCACCTGCTCTAGTGAAGGATTTCGCGCAGCGATTTCACATGGCTGGGGAGGCTACGGCGGACCCAGTTGTGCTAGAGAACTATGAGCAGGGTGAGTTTGAGATCCTACCCGATCAGTACACCAGTGTAGTGCCGGAAGCTGAGTTCTTGCCCAACATGAAGAAGTGGGTGAAGAGCACTAGTGTGCGGGCAGTGCGTCCACCAGCCAGTCGTGAACACATGATGCCAGAGAGGGGCAGAAATGTGGATTGGGCTGAGGGGGAGCATCCGGGTCTGGGCCATCAACACAGGGAACCAGCACGAACGCTGCACAGGCGTTACAAACCGACAGACGAGCTACCTGAGGGTGAGCCCGAGTTTTCTCCTAGAGTGTTGGGTGCAGAGCTGCTGGCGCGACATGAGCGCTGGCACACACCAGAGATAAGTGAGGCAGTGGTTGCAGCACGCTGCGATCATGCAGCGGCTGACAATGCTGCAGCGGTGGCACACTGGGACTATGATGCAGCAAACCAGCCGTCTGGGCCTTTACACCATGAGTTTAGGCCTGCAGAGACGATCCCTACGAGGGATAGGGCTGTGTTGCACATAGGGGACTGTGATATCCATCCGCTTCCAACTGATGAGGAAGTGAGTGATACTGAGTCTAGTGATGGAGGTGAGGATGACTCTGCGTCTGAGTCTAGATCCCGCTCGCGTTCAGCGGAACCAGTCCAGCGGTCGATGGGCAAGGAGCTGAGTGAGCCACCCCCACCTGTGCGAGCTGACGGTCACGGCGGCGGCCGAAGTCACCGCGGGTCCACGGTGTCAGGGCGTGATGACCGTGACAGATATGATGAGCCGAGGCATATATCTGGGTCTGAGGGCCAGGGGCAAGGCGAGCTACGGCATGTGCCTAGCGGAATAGCGACAGGAGGTGATGGCTCAGGGGGAGAGTCAGCACCAAGTGCCGCGAGGGGCAGCGGAGAACGTCTGGATCCGCCACATGAGGTGAGGGTTCGATGGGTTCCAAAGCCTTTTCACTTGATTCGCAAAGTCTTAAGACCTGCTGTCCATGCTGTGGGAGCAATTGTGAGTGATGCTGCTGTTGAGCGCATTTCCCCGGAGGAAGCACGTGAGCATGTGAGTGATGCTGCGAGCCCCACAGTAGTGAATGATGATGAGAATGACGTCGGTGACTGTTCTGATGGAGTGTCAGCTGCAGCTGACAGTGTGCCTCCTGATGCAGAAAAGACGACGGGGCAGAAGGTGACTCCAAACGGTGGCCCTACTGCTAGCCTTAGTGAGTCCAGGCGTGCAACTACCGTGAGGAAGAGGGTCGAGGCCGTAGTAGATGATCCAACGGTGCAGCAGGCCATGCGTGGCGCTCATCGTGAGAAGTGGATCACGGCAATGCTCGATGAGCTGACCTCCTTAAGAGAACATGATGTGTTTGAGCTGGTTGAGTGCCCAACAGGAGTGAAGCCTGTGACAGGCAAGTGGGTGCTTAAGATCAAGCGAGGAGCACAGGGTGAAATTGAGCGTTTCAAGGCCAGATACGTAGCCAGGGGACTTACGCAAGTGGAGGGCGTAGATTTCTTTGAGACATGGGCACCTGTGGGCAGTTATGCTACCTTCAGGGCTCTGTTATCAGTCTGTGCAGTAGAGGATCTAGAGACGAGGCATATAGACATCAAATGTGCTTTCCTGAATAGTGTTCTGGAGGAGGAAGTGTATGTGGCACAACCTCCGGTGCTGGACGATGGGTCTGGTATGGTGTGGCGTCTGAAAAAGGCGTTGTATGGTCTGAAGCAAGCTGCCAGGGAGTGGCACAAAGCGCTTGCAGAACTCTTGTTGAATATGGGTTTTGTGAGATCAGCCAGTGACCCTGCACTGTTCATTTGCAAAGTAGGACGTTGTCTTATTTTTCTGTGGGTCGATGATCTGCTGATTTTCGGCCACAGAGAGCAGATGGATGATGCCATCAGAAAGATCCTTGAGGCATTTGAGGGTCGTGACCTGGGGGAGCTGGGATATGTGCTGGGCATGGAGGTCATACGTGATCGAGCCGCTCGCACTATCACCATCACACACAGAAAGAGCATCAGGGACTTGCTAGAGAGATTTGGCATGAGTGAGTGCAGACGGGCGCCAACTCCGTTGGTACCAAAGCAGAAAATGTTTAGTCTGAAGGAAGATCCTAGTCAGGCGAAGGCTACAGGCACAGAGCATAAGAGGTTTATGCAAGCCGTAGGAAGCATCCAGTATGTGGCAGTTGTGTCGCGTCCAGACATTGCGTTTCCGGCTAATGTCTTGGCCAGGCATATGGCTGGGAGTGCCAAATGTCATTGGAATGGTGTCCTTCACGTACTGAGATACCTGCGAGGGACCATAAACTTTGGCTTGACCTTTAGTGGCTCCAATGGGGGATGTGAGGTGTTGGAAGCATTTACGGATGCTGACTTCGCCAATGGTGCTTGCTTGAAGAGCGTGTCAGGAGTAGTAGTCCGGATGCATGGGAACTGTGTGTTCTGGCGTTCGAAGAGGCAGACTATTGTGGCTGGTGATACAACTGAGGCAGAGCTCATAGCAATGAGTTCAGCAGCCAATGAGGTGATGTGGGCTAAGCAGTTGTGCACTGATCTTGGTTTGTCGGCTGTGAAGCCAACGCTGTGGGGCGACAACAAGAGTGCCAACTTGCTAGCAATGAACCCCATCTCTAGTGACCGCTCTAAGCACATCAGGGTCAGGGACCTGAGGGTCCGAGAGTTCGTAGAACTCGACGAGTTGACTATCAGCTGGGTTAGCACGGTAGACATGCTAGCTGATATGTTTACTAAGGTGTTGGCAGGACCAGCACTGGCAAAATTTAGAGATAGACTGCAGCTTGCGGTAGTACAAGCTTAGTCTAGGGGGAGTGTCGTGATCCAGCCATGCACAGGACTACGGTGACCATGCATGGAGTGGATTCACGGTGCTGATCCGGAGTGGCTATGGGGCAGCCATGCACCGATGGCTGACCATATGCACGAGCAATGCATGCAAGATTGCGTGCCGCAGACATTGATTCTGATCGTATCCGTATGAGACGTTGATTGAACGCTTATATAGGCTCTACAGATCGTAGTGTAATCACTCTCTCTTCAACTGTCCAAAGTCTCACGTGTATTGATCCTCCACTGAAGGTACAGGAGCTGTCACGGACAGATACCTAAGACAGCAAGGTATGTGACAGCACCAACCCCTGCGCATGACGACATGCTCAGGATCCCACAGGCCTTAGGCCGCGGTCCACTGAATTACAACACTAAGGTCCAGCCGACACACCATAAGCTTATATAGTGTTCGACCTGTGTGTGACTCCTGCCTTTGGCACATGTGCAATGTTGCCAATCCCCACACACGCCAACACGCCCGTTAAAGGCCCTTGGCTTACGAGACCTGGTCATGCAACCAAGTTATCTCGTAGGCCAGTGTTGGTGACCACTTACCACAACCTCCTCTATGCTACCGTGCGCATGGTGTGAGGATGACTGACCAAGCCATCCCTAACCTATGCATGGACCACGGGCATGGAGCACTCTAACGCTTCACAGATTACCAATCTATGCTACAGAGGCTTGTGGTGCCGCGTACAGCTTTGTATCGTCACACCGACACACCCGTGCACGAAGCCCAGTACGACCCACACTGTGACGTCACGACGCCACATCCGCACCATACAGAGTGCCATACATGACATTTGATGGTGCTGAGTACCTTTTTGGACGGCCATTGCTTGCTGCCATGCATAGTCGGAGCCTCCCTCGCCCCCATCTCCGACGGCGCGCCTAGGTCTCTTGCGGCCTCCCCCTTCCCCATACCTTCCACGCCAGCCGCTATTCCTCGTCTTCCTTCTGTAGATTCCATTGTCTCGGCCCCAAGCGGATCTGGAACTCGCGATGGCAACACAGTGTCCACGACAACGTACCCCACCCAGGGTGGGGAAGGTAAGGTGGGGAACCTGTACCAGCCTGGGGACTCTTTGGGGATTGAGCATTTTGATGCGCTGTAACGTTGATGATGTAGATACCTGATATTTAAGCAGGTTTGCGTTGTTTCTGAGCGTGTGCGGTCTGTGGTGCGGTGTGTGTGCAGGTGTGAAGGTGCTGTGGTTGTTGGCAGTCTCCCTCCATTGCAGCACAATGAAGCATGGAAACGGGTGAAAGACGCAAGATTATTACTTAAATACATTATGGTGACATATGTGGCGCCGCGGATGGGGCTAACGTGCATGTTTTTTCGCTGTTGCTTGCACCTTGAGCTCAAGCTGCCCTTGAACATCAAGGGCATGGACATCAAGGAGGTGGCTTAGAACGCGCTATAAGCAATACATAGTGATATAATCATATGTGGGATGTTATCATGGACGGGCAATCGTGTGATAGTACTGTCAGTGGTGCTGGCACAAGCATCATTCTCGCCAGGAGGCATGAGCTTCACCGCGTATAGATGACGATCGCGCGCATAAGGAAGTCTACGACGACGTACATAATAGTTTAATTTATGTATAAGACTATTAGCGTGCTTGGATGGCGCTGAAACAGGAGATTTGCGATGAAGCTAGGTACGTGTGCACTCGATGCTCGAGCATTGAGGGCACCGTCGCAAACTGCAGAAGACACGATGAGCGTATACCGAGGCACAGTACTATAACATGGGAATACATAAGTCTACGCACGATCTCTCGCGGCAGGTGGGCCTCTTGTTCGGCGACAGCTTCACTGTGTGTTACACAGTGATAGATCTAGGACTCAGCAGCGCCGAGGCAACAAACCAGGCAACAAGCAAACACACAGACCGGCCACCGCAAGCACCAAGGCCACGCGCCGCACGAGCAAATGCCAGAACGAACTAGCGCCAGCTCGAAAGCAGACACTCGCACACCGCGCAGTACCACGCAGCCCACGTGCACAACAAACACACAGTCAGCACTCGCCGGACCCACAAGCGGTCGCCGACTCGACACTAGCAGTCTTCACGGGCGCGCCGGCGCGCGCTACGGCCATCTCTGAGGCCGCGAGGCACCGGTCCGAGGAGCTGCAGCCACAGCCAGCCCGGCAGCACGAGCGGTGTCCGGGAAGGGGGGCAGAGGAGAAACGGCGGACGTGCGCTGAGAGGAGGGAAGAGGGAGGGACGGGTGCGGGGGGGGGGGGGGGGGGGGGGGGGGGCTGCAGGGCGAAATGGGTGGAGGGGGGGGAGCCCGCAGGCGAGATGGGTGGAGGGGGGGGGGGGGTGGGGGGCACGACGCAAGCCTATGCGCGATGGCCTGTCTTCACTGTGTCGTCGCTGGTGCCAGTGGTACTGCTCGACCTGGCAGCACGCCCGATCATACTCTGGCGCATGGGAGCTGATGCTACGTAACACAAGATACATATTCGTATAATTATGCGCGTATTGTGTACAAATGGCGCTGACACTTTATTGAATGGAGGTACTGTATGCTGATATATCACGATACAGACCTACGGGTGAGGCGATTAAGCATTGCAACGTTCACATATGTTATGCTTGGATAATTTGAGAGTTGTCCTGCCTGAGGTTCGCTTGCACATGTGCACTACAGTATTGGTCGAAGACGCGTCTTCGCAACCAAAAAACCCTTCCGTCTGGAAGACGCGACTTTCAGAAAATGGTCTGTTAGATGGTTCAGTCGATGACATGGCCACCTGCGGACAGCACCGCTAGCCACGCGCATGCATTGACAGGCCTGCGGGCGCAGAGCTCTGTGCGCCTGCAGCAACAATACATAGCTCAGCAATCACAAATGCATTATAGCTTACCTAGCGCTGCACTAATATGGAGTCCCGTGATTGCGATGATTTAGAAGTACCGTTGTGGACAATGCACGAGTTAGTCAAATCGCGCACCCCTGTAGCCATTATCTTGCAATCGTTTTGAGGCAAGTGACCGGCTTTGAATACCAGCTTCGCACAGAACCGTCTACAGACGAAAAGACGAGGTGGCCAACGCTGTGGCGCAGGGTGATACTTTTTGACAAGCCGGGTCTGAGACATATATGCACATCATGCTCACCGGCCTCAACTGTCCGGATGTCGGCACAAATAGGTTTTTACATTTCCAAGGCAGGTGTACATGCCTATACCCAGGTCCTATCCAGTACACAAAACTGTTGTACACCCGTGGGAGGACTGAAGCGGGCTTGACACACATTGTACCTTACCAAGCATGCACATGTTGCACCGCACATCAGCTGACCTGGTGCATGCTCAATCGGTACAGCCCCCACTTCAAGGCACAGTCAATCTCACCATCGCCCTCGACACATGAGTCCACACGCAGCGCGCATGATACAATGAATGTACAAATCCGCTCACCAGACTGAGCATGCATCAATCGCTTGCCACAAGAGACCTGAAAAAACGACGCCTTCCCTTCCAGTCCATACATTGGCGTGAGTCAGCTGAAAACTGGAAAAAAATATCAGTCTGTGCCACCTGGCTGGCACATCAGGGCCAATGATCCCCGTCCACAAGCCCTACACCGCCACACATACAGGCGTTCACAAGCCTCCACAGCAATCACGCAGATCTCGAAACCGCCGCAACAGCAACAGCATCGTACACACATGATGATGTTTGCACATGCCACGCTACGCTTGCTACGCCTGCTGCGCATGCTACGCCTGATGCGCCTGCTGCGCATGCTACGCCTGATGCGCCTGCTGCGCATGCTACGCCTGCTGCACCTCTACACCTGCTACGCCTGCGGCGCTAGCAGCTGCTCATGCCCTGCCTCTGCCAGCTTCTGCAGCAGGTCCTCAGCACACAGTGCCTTCACCTTGCGCCGCGACGCCCCTGAGAACCACTCAGATGTGATCGTGCTGCCAGAGGGCATCGCGATGAAGCCGCGGCCGCGCAGCGGCGCGCCCGGCGCCTCTGCCTGCTCCTGCCCTTGATACACAAACTCCGGCTTGCGGCCTGGCGCGAGCTTGCTGACCGCCTCAAAGAGCACCGACACGGGGCTCTCCGGCACGACGTCGGCGGAGATGCCGCGGAGGCCGTCCATCAGGTGCAACACCACCTGCACCAGCCATCATGTTGCGTGATGTAAATGCAAATGTCAATTGAATTACTTGCCGTAGCGGATGTTACGTGTTGTGTCCATCAGGTGCAACACCACCTGCACCAGCCATCATGTTGCGTGATGTAAATGTAAATGTCAATTGAATTACTTGCCGTAGCGGATGTTACGTGTTGTGTCCATCAGGTGCAACACCACCTGCACCAGCCATGCCTGAGCTCCATGATCATGTGCTCAGTACCAGTGCACCTTGACCCTATACTTGCAAATTGACAGACCACCGTATCTGACAATTGCTGTCAAAAGTGTCCATCAAAGCTGCTGTATGTGGGGATGCTGAGCCAAAAACAAAGAGATGAGGGGTTGGATATTTTTGGCGGGAGTATGCTACTGAGAGCTACAAACTGGGGTTCCCGACCAGGCTCATGTATACTGTCTGTCCCCGTGTGAATCCGGTGACTGATGCATGCTGCCCTTTCGCTTCAGGGCTGGGTGTAAAAAAAGTAACCCTCCGAACCGGTTGAACAAGCACTGCCTGATCCGCTCGGCCAGGCCACATGAAGCGACGGCTTTGGTCTTGCATCTTCCCATGCACTATCTTGTGGCAACTATCGGGCTGCGTGCTGCCAGCGCCGCGTCGTTGACAGGTGACGGCGGGAGTCTCGCTGCGGAGCTGGTGTACATACGGCCTTGATACACCTGCCACAGGCTGCGTGGGTGCAGCATAGCTGCTCTGTGTCAGAGGCTACCGGTCAAAACTGCTATCAGGGATGGGGCCCATCATGCGCAGGTTTAGGCTTGGGCATCGCAGCCGCCAGACTCATGCAGCAGACTCATGCAATGGAATGCCGATTCACTGCATGCACAGTGCGTGGCATGTGACTGAACACACTGGCACAGTACCCACACCATCCACAGACCTGATCGTATAACTGCGGATATTCAGCTACACGATCGAAATGTGCATGGTGATAGCAGGAGCTCTTATGCAACGTGCGGGTCATTCGTGGCCACAATCAGAGCGCCCGCACCTACGTCACTGCACCTACGTCACTGCGTGCATCACGATCAAACACCAGCGGCAGCAGCTTGTATTGGCAACAACGTGAACCACCATGGCACCATCATGGCAGCAGTCTGCAGTAGCAGCAGGTTCATGGTGTCATGGTTCCATACTGTCATGCTGTCATGGTGGCTCTGCTGCACCCACGAGCTATCCATGGCAGCATCATGGCAGCAGTCTGCAGTAGCACTTAGCGCCAGGGTCTTGTGATACATACAGAGGCCCTCACAAACGCCATGCGGGAAACACAGTCGGCACACTGGTTGACTACTGCACCGCAATCACAGAAACATGGGGTGCCTCTGCGAGTATCCATTGATATCAGGCGAGCTCGTGGTCTGCATGCGAGTGGGTTGGCTACAGCCCATCATGACACTATGCATGTTAGATATAGAATGTTCGTGTTTGTCGTGTCGACGCAGAATCGATGGTTCTGGGAGGTCTGGACGGCTGCCAATACAACCAGACATCACGCCTTGGAAGACACTCAGTCGTCTTCAAACCGACAACAATGTGGAACGCCGGTACTCTGATCAACGCCGTATGCGAATCTGGGACTTGCGGCGCTGATGTGGCAGCTTATGGCGAACAGTGGACGAGGCCGGACACGGAAGTTGACATGTGGCCACCAGGGCACAACTCCTGTTGACTAGAAGGTCCTGTTGACACGACATCTTGCGCAAAACATTGCGGCAATAACCCAGCCAGCGTGACGTGCTGCTAGCGCCGCGTCGATGACAGGTGAAGGCGAGAGTGGTGCTGCAGAGCTGATGTACATGTACATGCACCTGCCACCTACCACAGGCTGCATGAGTGCAGCAGAGCTGCTCTGTATTACATGGAGAAGAACGTACGAGTCCGGCAGCGGGGGTAACAGAAGAACACCCACGACCAAAATACCGCAAGCAGGCAGCAACAGTCCCAGGCGAAAAGCCACAACGAATCGGCACAACTGACATGTGTAAGAGGCGACGAGTCAAAACTGCTATCAGGGATGGGGCCGATCATGCGCAGGTTCAGGCTAGGGCACCACAGTCGCTAGACTCATGCAGCAGGCTCATGCATCAGAGTCATGCACAAGAATTCCCAAATCTGTCGCACCGCATGCAATGTGTATGAAAAGTGGCTGAAGACAATGGCACACTGGCCTAACCAAACTGATCAGAACAGTCAAGCTGAAAAATTCAGCTTGATGATCCAAGCATGCTTGGTAACGGCAGCAGCTCTTGTGCGACATGCGGGCCACCCGTCGCCACGATCAGAGCGACCGATGCTAGCCACTGCATGCATCACGATTGAACAACAGCGGCAGAGTGTTGCATTTGCAACAGCGTGAGGGCCCATACAACCATGGTAGTACAATGGCAGCATGCTGCAGCAGCAGCGCTCAGCGGCAGGGGCTTGTGACATGCACAAATGCCATGGCATGCGAACACAGACACGTCCGGCGCACTGATTGACCACTGCAGTGCAATCACAGAAACGTCAGGTGCCTCTGCGAGCATCCATTGACACCAGGCGAGTTTGTGGTCTGCATGCGAGTATGTTGGGGCAGCAGCCCATACTGTGCAGATTCAATTGTATATGATAATCTTGTGTTTCTAGATTTGGCGCAGAACTGCCGTTTCTGAGGGGTCTGGCCAGCTGCCAAGCAGATCCGAAAGCAAGTGCCTGTTGTATACAATCAGTCGTCTGCAGATTGCCGACAATGTGAAACGCCGGTACCCTGATCAACGCCGTATGCGGATGTGGACTTGAGCGTACATGGCAGCTCATGGCGAACAGTCGACGCGGCCGGACACGTACCAAGTGGACATGTCGCTACCAGGGCACAGTTCCTGTTGACACGACATCTTGTGCAGGCACGTGTCAGCCCAGTCAAATCCGACAATAAGTGCTCTGTGACCTGCGCCGATCACGCTGCACACGAGACCTGTCGTCTGGACAGCAGATAGCTATCCTAAGATGAGACAGTGGTGAGATGAGACAGTGGTGAGATGAGACAGTGGTGAGATGAGACAGTGGTGAGATGAGACAGTGGTGAGATGAGACAGTGGTGAGATGAGACAGTGGTGAGATGAGACAGTGGTGAGATGAGACAGTGGCGAGCTGAGACAGTGGTGAGATGAGACAGTGGTGAGATGAGACAGTGGTGAGATGAGACAGTGGTGAGATGAGACAGTGGTGAGATGAGACACTGGCGCGCACACCTGGAGGATGGTGGGCATGTGGAAGTCACAGTCGAGCGCGACGGCGCCGAGGGCGGCCTCAAAGACGTCCCCCAGGGCCTTGGGGTGGTCCAGCGTCTGCACGTCCCAGCCGCCGGCAGTGAGCAGGTACTGCACAACTCCCATGTCGCGGCCGTGCGGGTGCTGCTCCTTCTCCAGCAGCTTCTCGTGCACCACCTACAGCATCACATCGTATCACATGATGTGCCACAGGGCAACCAACAATCACTGAGCGGAGCAGTGTACGCGCATTAGACCATTGCATCACTCGATGTTTTCAACCGGACACCTGTCGGGCCAGGCATGACAGTCGCAGATGATTGTCATGGGGACAATCACAGGCAGCACCCCCTGCAGCGCTCGGCACCGGGCGATCAGCGCTCACTGCGCGGAACGCTGTTCGCGCCTGAAGCGAGCATCCCCGGATGTAACGCATTGGGACGGTGGATCCGGTCCCACAGCAAGGAGAGACGTGCTGTCGGGTGCGCCGGCGTCGTCGGCACGGATCGCATCGGTCCCTTGTGTATGCATATGCAAGAACGCAAGAAGCAGCTCTGATGCAATGAATGACGCATCGAAAGGAGGCCGGCTTGCGGGGTGTGCGGTCGTGATCGCGGTTGCACTTCGCGGTGACACAGTGGCTGAGGTGTCAAGCAGGATGCACGCGTGCAGGGGAGGTCACGGCCGCACCTCGCCGGAGGTGGTGGAATAGTGGCTTAGGGGGCAAGTAACATGCGTAACTGTGGGGGATGTCCCCATGCAGTCCCCGTGCAGTCGCGACTGGTCACAGGGTCGCACCTCCCGGAAGGCGGTGATACAGTTGCCGAGGTGAGTGTCCGTGTAGAGCAGGTGGCAGTCGAGGCCGAGCACGACGGCGATGAAGGCGAGCGTGTCGTTCTGCACGAGCAGCGCGCGAAGGTTGTGAAGCTGCGCCGGACGCACGTCTTGCCGGGTGTCGGCGCCGAGGCAGTGGAAGAGGAACGTCGTCACGCACACGCCCAGCACCGCATCGCCCAGGAACTCGAGCCGGTCCTGCTCGCCGTGCTCGTGCTTGAACGACCTGCATGCTGCGCGCTGTGCTGTGTTTGAGCGCCGTGCTGTGCTATGCGTGCTGTGAGTGTGCGGCGTCTGCGGCAGCCGGCCCGGGTCATCACCGTATCCCTCGCCTGGACAGCGCAGAGGAGACGTGCTGGCGGCTATTTGACCATGCTGCATGAGAGATGTAGGCAGCCTGGATACCTTCCCGGGCCAGCTCGCGTGTGTTCAGTTCTTGATGCAACGATTACACAGCCGTGTCGCAGTACAGACGAATGATCTGCACAGAGCCTGAAGACGGGTAATTACCACCACGGTGTCTGCGCTCATGCATTGTGGAGCATCACTTCTGCCGGCTGATTGGCTTGCCCTCAGTGAACCGATGGAAACATATGCATTTAAAGCAAGCGAAGTCCCACATGAGTGGAGCATGTGGGCCGCAGTTCTTTGTGCTGGGGTCGCACGAGTGGATCATCGAGGAGCGCATCAACCCAACATCCTTGAAAGAATATCCCAAAATCTCCTGCACGCTGCGTGTGCGCTGCTCTTTCACCTCCCGCGGCCGGAACGTTTTGGTCGCCGTCACGGCCGCCATGGCCGCGAGCTGCTGAGACACCTGCCGCTGCTGCCGCACAGCACGCCAGCCCCCCGCCTGCAGGTGCGATCGCAGCGCAGCGCGCAGCAGCGGCGGCGGTGCAGCCGCTGGAAGCGGCGGCAGCGTGTGCGGCGCGCTCACCAGCGCCTCGTTCATCTGCAGCTGCATCTCCTGGGAAGGAATGATGGAGCGTAGCTTCTCTTGCACCTGCAACGCACGCGACGGCTCAGCAAGACCGTACGCACGCGCACGGCTGCGCTCCGCCGCTGCAGCGCCTTCAGGCCACAAACGTGCTTGATAGCGACAACGGGTGTGCCTGCAGGTGATAGAAAACGCTGGCTCAGCCACCGCTCACCATTTTTGCTATGTTTGTGCAAACAAAAATTATACATAGCTCAACTTAGACTGCGCCATCTGCCATGGGACTGCGCGGTGTGGTCCACAATCGGTCAAATCTGGGCGGCTGGAGTTTCATGAGCGCCTGCTGCCTGATACTCCCAGGCACACGAGAGCTGCTCCCCATGAGCTTTCTCTGCATACAGCTGCACTGAACAGTCCCATCTGCTGCCCGATGCATCAACCAATAACATCACGCCGGAGCAGCCGTACACACAGCGTATACGCAGGCGCTCCGATCACCATAGTGTCACAGCATCGCATGCAGCAAGGGAGGAGTTTCATGCAGCAAGGGAGGAGTTTCATGCAGTGGGGCAAAGGGCGCGCCGCGCTCTGCTCCACAGGAAGCCTGACCAGATCTTCAAACTGTGCTGCTAGCCGGCTCTCCGGGGCCATCGTACTCTGTTCCGCTGCGATCTCCGCTGCAATCTGCTGAGGGTCGTCCTCCTCTGGCGCCTCGGCGTTGCCCTCCTACATGATACACACACTCACAACTCAGTGGTGCAGACGCACGGTGGGTGTGTAAGTGCACGGACGAGCGGGTGTGCGCTGGTATGGAACATGTTCACAATGTTGGCTGGGATGGCTGTGCTGGCCGGAGGACGGACCGCACCGGCACGGGGGAGTTGTCGCGGCCGGTGGAGCTGCGGAAGCGCACGCGGGCAGGAACGGCGGTGTCTCTGCCGTTGGCGCCGGGGATGGAGGCTTGCGGCATCTCGCGCGCCACCGCCACCGACTCGGCCGCCGCCGCCTTCACATCGTCGAGAAACGATGAACACGGCTGCGCCGCCAGCGCTGCCAGGTCCTGCGAGCGCACAGTTATTTAGGTTCATCCTGTTATCATTGTATGCGGCACGCCTCTGTGGTCGTGCATGTGCCGCATGCATGTCCCCCGCAATCAGTCGCAAACCCACACCATGGCTGGTGTGGATGCTCGTTTGTTGCCTTTGAGAGAGTTAGCGCGCGTGGTTGCATGCATTGGTCTCGACCAAGGCTTGCAAGCACAAGTTGCGTTGAGGGTGAGCTCGGTCCTGCTTGTCGGAGTAGTCAATGTCCTCATGGCGATGTAAACATACATGCACACCATGCACACGTCGACGGCAGTCCCGCGCAAGGGTAGTAGCAAAATGACCGAGCGGCAGAGACAATGAGGCGCATTCCCTGGGCACGCTGCGTGCTGCGTCCTGCACCAGCATGCCTCTGTGGCGGTGCTCCACACAAAACGTCTTACACTGTGATAGATCCAGGCCCCAGCAGCGGCGAGGGCAAATGTGTGGTTGCTCAAGAGGGCGTACAGTCCCGCGGCATACCGCGACGCAACAGCCTTGCAGTGGCGCAGCATGCAGCACACGGGTGACATGAAGAACATGCATGGCATGCATGCATGTTGCGGCTGCCACTCTGTGCTGCACACAGCGTGGCAGGACGGCGCTCGACAGCAGCAGGTCAAGCTGCGATGCCACACAACGGAGTATACAACGTACAGTTTGCAGACGGGCACTCGTGCTCCCCCGGCAGCGCCCTCGACTTCACTACACGTGCCAGTCTGGGACCCGGTCAGCATGCCAGGATTCGCGCGGCATGTACTCGCGCCAGATAGTGGAGTGGAGGTCACTAACAAGTTCGCACGTTCCTGTGCAGGTGTGAGTCAGGTGTGAGCAACATGCTACTGTTCAAGTCCCGCACAATCTCATAACATTTTGGCGCGTCATCACGTCGTCCACATACATCTTCTGCCTCTGAGGCAGTACACAGCATACTGATTTTGTAGTCCATGAAGGGGGACAGCCGCGCTACTGACAGACAGGGATGCACCGTCGCCCTTCCTCATATGGAATTCTGCGGTTGTTGCCAGGTCAGAACGTTCAGAGAGTGCCATGAGCACTCTGCGAAAGGTCTCTGACAGTGCAGAGGCAGGGCCTCACGCTGGTGGAAGATGCAGCATAGCAACGCATAGCACAGCACCCCGGGGTGGAAGATGCAGCAGCAGATGCTGCAGAATCTGCAGGATATGCAGCAGCAGCATCTGCAGGAGATGCTGGTGTCTCAGAATCTGCAGCATCTGCCGCATCAGCGTATGAAGCGGGAGCGTGTGATGATTCTGGTAGATAGTCACTCTACCACGAATCTCATGTACATCGCGATGTGCACGAGATTCGTGGTAGAGTGACTATCTACCAGAATCATCACAAAAGCTAGGTCCCCTTGATCGCTGCAGCTGTCGGACTCTTGCAAGGCTGCTGCAAAAACCCATGGTATGCAAGGAACGCAAGTGTAATGTTCACACCGCATGGTGTGAGGCACCCAGGTCGGACACATGCATGTGCACCTGTGTGCCTCAGACTGTGTGACGGCACCACAGGTGTGGGTCGAGGTGGTATGAAACGCGTTGATCTGTCCATTGCGTGCGGATCAAGGTGGTAACAAATGTATTATGCACTGTTACATCCTCCGACCTAGTTTCAAGCACAAAGGTCATTCAACTAGGCGAATTGGCAAGCCAACCACACCCGCATAGCTGAAGCCTTGGCCTATCACGGCGTTACACACAACCATGGCTGAGGAAGCGGCTAGAGGGCACCACCACACCATCATCATCAAATATCAGGAACACCTGGCAGAGGTCTATAATCAATCCCAGTGCAGCATGTTTTCCAGCAGTCTTGACGAGCGGCGAAAAAGCCCTGGTGCAAAGCTTCCTCAAGAAGGCTTCGCACAGAGCGTTGTTGCAGCGCTGTCCCAACTATTGTATATGTAGTATATGTAGTACAGTTGAGAGTGTATTATATAGTGTACATAGCCTACTGTGCACAGCTGTGTGTACATGTCGTGTGCTCCATGGAGATGAACGCAAGAGCCCTGCAGCGAGGGCGACAGCAGGAAAACAGACAACCAAAACCCGCAAGGAGGCAGCAACAAGTAGCAACAGTCCCAGGCAAAAAGCCACAACGAACCGGCACATCATGGCGTGTGTTGTACGTATGGGTACATTGCCGTGTGTGTTGTGCATGAGGCATGTGTATGCAGATCTTCAACAAGCCTGTGCAAGGGCATAAACCAGTCATCGCATGGTACCCAGTGAAATCCATCAAACAACTTGATGCCACGGACAGACTGGTTGGCGTCCATGCCCTGGCACACATTGACGTAACAGTTTGGCCTTAGGTCTGAGCGGCCTGGGGACTTGTGATGCTTTGTCTGTTTGCCTGTTGACTGCTCTGTGCCTCGGCGCTGTTGGGTCCTAGATCTATCACAGTTTAACACAACTTGACGAGATTACATTATGGATGGCCTAGCATGTATCCCGATCGTGGTCAGCTGGTCAGTGCTCATGCATCAAACACTTCGCATACAGGACTTGGGCGGGCAGAAAGACGATAGGGCAATGGACTGGTGCAGCGCCACACGTTTACCGCAACTACGCACTGAGCACATGCATTGTTGCATTGCGTCGTGGCGCTGCACCAGCCGCAATGGCAGGCCCGTTGCAGAGCATCACCACGGTGCGCATGTGAAGCAGTCTCCAGCTGCATGGCAGCCTGAAGTTGGGGTAGCTCGTACTCGCTGTGCACTGTTTCAAGACTGGCACTGTTTCAGGTCAGGCGCGGCAGGTCGACGGGTACTGAGGTAGAGCAGCGCATGGCTGGCCGCGGGCTTTGCACCATGCATGGCCATGCCATAATACAATCCACATGCAGAGGAAAGCATATCTGTAACACGGACATAACATGTCATTAGTGTTATACGGAGACAAACGCAGGAGCCCGGCCGCGAGGGCTCATCACAGTTAACACACACTCATGCACACTCTAATGACGTAACATGTCATCATTAATGTGTGCATGAGTGTGTGTTACACTGTGAGAGATTCAGGACTCAGCAAGCAACAGAGCAGTCAACAGGCATGAGAGTGTGTGCATCAGCCTGCTGCTGCACCCAGTTCCATCAACCGATTGATACAGCCAGCTGAAACAACCAGATCCATCAACTGGCCGATGGAATCAGCTGCTGCAGTCCGCTGCATCAACCGGCTGATGCAGCCAGAGCAGCACGTCGCGATAGGTGCGCAGCTACTGCATACAACTTGTTGCATACAAAGCAGTACTACTGTAACGCAGCACTCTGGAATGGAGCCACTAGATGCAAGTGATAAACAATCAGCATGTGCTACACAGAGATCACCGTTTCTCCTCTGCCCCCCTTCCCGGACACCGCTCGTGCTGCCAGGCTGGCTGTGGCTGCAGCTCCTCGCACCGGTGCCTCGCGGCCTCACAGATGGCTGTAGTGCGCGCCGGCGCGCCCTTGCAGACTGCTAGTGTCGAGTCGGCGACCGCTTGTGGGTCCGGCGCGTGCTGACTGTGTGTTTGGTGTGCGCGTGGGCTGCATGGTACTGCGCGGTGTGCGAGTGTCTGCTTTCAAGCTGGCGCTAGTTCGTTCTGGCATTTGCTCGTGCGGAGCGTGGCCTTGGTGCTTACGGTGGCCGGTTTGTTTGTTTGCTTGTTGCCTGGTCTGTTGCCTCGGCGCTGCTAAGTCCTAGATCTATCACTGTGTAACACAGACATCACCGCAATCAGCATGTGTGCTGAGGAAGTGCACCAGGGGCTGAGTCAGTGATTCAAAAGGTCAGCAGTGGATCAGCTCAGGCTGCATGGTTCTGAACCTCGCGTGTGCGTGGGTAGCTTTTCTTTTCAACCAGATCAATGCAGCCTTATCCTACAGTACTCAAGACTGACCAAAAAAAATACAGTGCATCCGAACGCCAGTGGCTGCATTTCCAAGGGTGAAAACAAACTAGGCCGTGACAGGCCACTGCTGCGCGAAGTGCCGCATTGCGCATGTACTTCCTTCTCCCAGCCCTGTTCACATAGGTGCCGTGGCCGATGCCTGCCCGAGTCCAGCACACTGACCAAGATCCTCATTTCATTCTCAAACTCTTATCAGTCATCCGCTGCACGGCTCTCAAGGCTCGTACGCATCGAAGCCCGTATGCATGGTCAGCATGCATGAACAAGACCCGCACCCCAGTGTAGCCCGGCAGCATGCCGAGGTGGTGCAGCCAGAGCTCCGTGGCGACCTCCCCTGCGGTCTCAAACACGATGCCGATCAGCGCCTCTAGCGCGTCGGCGGCCTTCTTGCCGGCCAGCTCGGCGCGCTGCGGCACGGCGTGCTGCTCAAAGCCGGGCGGCCGCCAGTGCGCGCGGTCGTAGCGGAAGGCCCGGATGCTCTCGGTGATGCTGCGGGCGCGCCACGTGCTGGGCGAGTAGGTGGGGGGGTGCGGGGAGTTGATGTCCTTCGTCCACTGCAACGTGACACAAAGACGTCACAGCACGCGTGTCCTGGTCGGTGCTGTGGCTTGAGGGGAAGCACAATGTAGAATGAAGCCGGACAGCTGGCCACTGTGCGGAACTGTTGATGAGAACACACGCGGAGGCATGATGGCCTGGGAGGACAGCCGCTAGCCAAGCAGATGCATACATGCATGAAGGTCGTGCATTTGGTATGCAGGCCAGCATGGGCCGGCAACATCTAGACAACCTCACGCAACCAGCACATGCACAGCACGCACAGCGTGCACCGGCGGTACGTCTGTAACCCACAGTCATGTCAGTGCATGCAGTAAACGGCCGCCACAGGAGCGAATAGTAATAGAAATAGTAAGAGCGGGGCCGTACGACAGCAACTCGGAAGAGGGTGCCGTTGGACACGAGGCGGCAGAGGTGCAGCGACATGTGGCCCTCGCTGCCGCCCTGCGTTTGGAACACGTGCTTTGCCGCGATGCCCTTCAGAATGCCGTCCCCGAGAAACTCGAGCCGCTCGCTGTCGAGCGAGTCGCGCGTGCCCTGCGGCGTGAGCGCCTCCAGCACGCGCAGCGTGAACTCCGGCCGCCGCAGCGCCTCCGGCACCCGCGGAGGCATCAGCCGCTGCCAGAGCTCGTGCGCCGCCAGCAGCCCCTGCACATGCATGCGGCAGCTGAGTCGCGGCGTGATGCTGTGTACATGCATGGATTTACAGACTGTTTTACTTGCAACTGGACTGTCTGGCTGACAGTTACTCTCAGCCCCACAGAGTTCTTTCTGCCACAAAATGACAGAATGCCAGCACGCAGCACGCACAGCGCACCTCAACGCGGTAGATGAGCGCGGGGAGGAACTGTAGCGAGCGCAGCAGCCCCGCTTGCAACCGGTGCACACGGCAGACCTCCAGCGGCAGCAGGATGTCCCGCTGCGGCTGCTGCCGTGCTGCGCCGGCCCCAGTCGCAGCAGCCTCGGGTGCTGCAGCAGCCGGAGCCGCGGCCCCCGATGCCGCTTCTGCGTCGCTCTCGTCAGACGCGCTCACGAGGTCCATCACATCCCCATCCTGTGCCGGTCCAGTCTGCCCCGGCGGCTGCGTGGAAGGTTCCGCTGCGCGTGCTTGGCCCAGATGGTCGGCGGGTGCGCTGGCCGGCGCAGCCTCAATCGGCACACCCTCGGGGTCAGTTGGCCCCAGATCACCATCCACCTCGGCATCCGCAGCGGCGGGCTCACCGGTCGTGTCAGCGGCGGCGTCGGCCTGGTGGGGGGGCCGTGGGCGGACGAGGCAGTTGACATCTTTGACGGCGGATGCGGCGATGGAGACCCGGAGGAGGGGCGCGCAGGGGTTGAAGAAGGCAGGGGGGTACTCGTACCGGCGTGTGTAGTAGTCAAGGAAGGTGCCATACTCATTCTGCCTGCATGCATGCCATGCGTTTGTGCCCTGTCAACTCTGGCGGGCTGGGATGAGTGTGGAAACTTCACCAAGGCGAGAAAGGGGTATGGGTCTGTGTGTCACATGGGAGGGGCGTACGGGTCAGGGTGTCATGAGGGGCGGGTACCCGCCGGTGGGCTAGCTAGCGCTATGGAGCGCTGGAGCAGAGTGTGGCAACAGGAGACCAGATAGCAGAGCAGTGGACAGCCACCGGCATGTGTGTGGCATGGTGGCTAGAAATAGAACTCTTGGAGGTACCGCAGTACTCCAGACGGGTACAAACAACGCTGCAGTCTGCTGCTGCGACACATACGCACAGCCAGCGTGCGTGAGTGGTGACGGCCGTGCAACTGACACAATGACACAAGAGTCGCCCCATCGCTTCCGAGTGCAGGACATATGCATGGTGCAGACATGCATGCGCGCACCGGTCGTCCGGGAACTTGTCGCCGATGGTGGCATGCGAGATGCCACGGAAGCGGTAGGCAAGTTTCGGCTGGTGCAGCGTGCTCAGTACGCGCCCCCTCAGCAGCTCATCCATCGCCTGCTGTGCCTCTGCCTGCTGTGCTGGGCTCACGCTGGGGTCCAGGCTCCGCCGCAGGAGCTGCATCATCTGCAGCACACACGTGTGCACGCATGAGAGTGTGCATGCATGGGAGGAGGCAGTGGCGGAACAGCTGCCGCGCGTTGAAACCAATCAAGTTGAGCTGGCCAGCTTGCCAGCGTGCAGGTGCACCATGCGTTGTGAGCTGGTCAGGGTGTGAATGCACAATGCAAACGGCAGCACCACTGCAAGCAACAGCATGGAATGACCAAGCAACATGCTCGCAGCCGTGCATGCGAATTCGTCCATCCCCTCCTGCTACCTCGCAGGGATGGCCAGGCTAGCAACACAATATTATAGGGATGTCAACGCAACAGCCCGGCAGCAGGGGCAACACCAAGGAAGCAAGCACCTGGCAGCAAGCTACATCATGTGCTGGGTCCCTAAGCTGCAAAGCACCGCCACTTCCACTTCCGCACACCAGCGCACACAACAATGACAAACGTGCAAACCACTCAATGCACTCCTCCAGACGGTCGCGGAGGTTGCCGCGGGACACGGCGCGGTGTCAAAGCGTACTTTCCTGCTCAATGCCATGCGCGACCTGTCCACAACATTGTGCCGCGCGCTGGCGCGCCAAGCCCGCGCGGCCGCGCTCCTCCGTGCTAGACTGGTCGGACGGGCGCTGCTGCCGGGCATTCCTGTACCCACAGACGGCCTGCCGGCGCTGACAGGCCATCGCGCATAGGCTTGCGTCCCCCCCCCCCCCCCTCCCTCCCCCCATCTCGCCCCGCGAGCCCCCCCCTCCACCCATTTCGCCCTACAGCCCCCCCCCCCCCCCACACCCGCACCCTATCCCTCCCTCTTCCCTCCCTCCCTCTTCCCTCCTCCCAGCGCACGTCCGCCGCACGTCCGCCGTTTCTCCTCTGCGCCCCTCCCCGGACACCGCTCGGGCTGCCGGGCTGGCTGAGGCTACGGCTCCTGGGACCGGTGCCTCGCGGCCTCGGACATGGCCGTAGCGCGCGCTGTCGCGCCCGTGCAGACTGCTGGTGTCGAGTCGATGACCGCTTGTGGACCCGGCGAGTGCTAGCTGTGTGTTTGGTGTGCGCGTGGCCTGCGTGGTACTGCGTGGTGTGTGCGTGTCGGCTTTCGCGCTGGCGTTAGTTCGTTCTGGCATTTGCTCGTGCGGCGCGTGGCCTTGGTGCTTGCGGTGGCCGGTCTGTCTGCTTGCTTGTTGCCTGATCTGTTGCCTCGGCACTGCTGAGTCCTAGATCTATCACTGTGTAACACAATGTACTCCTACTGGCCTGGTAAGCCAACAGGCATGGCGACACAACGCACTGTAAGCTGATCAGAGTGCGGATGCACAATGCAAACTAGTGCCACCAATGATGTGACGAACGTAAGTTCCGAGGGGGTAAATGGCGCTGACGTGACGAGCTTTTTAAGCATAAATGACGAGATTTTTTCTAATGACGACCTAGACTAGCTTCATGCATGCAAAACCCTGTCATGCATGTTGAGAAGTCGCCGTGAATGCAAGATTTTTCTGCCATAAATGACGACGTCATCTACGTTTTGGCTGCACGGCTGCAAGCACCAATGCCGCATCTGCAAGCAGCAAGAACGCACTCCTAAGCTTATGCTTGCCAGACGTGCATAAGCATTCGGCCGTGCCCTCTTGCTGCTTTGCAATGACGGCTGGCAGCACACACAGTCGCGATTCCGCAGCGAAGGGAGGCCATTCCTCCCTTCTGCCGCCAATGGCAGTCCTCCATTCACTGCCATGCAGGGACAGCTCATACACACGATTTCATGCACCACATTCGCAAACAGACACATTTGGTGCTGTGCGGGCAGAGTACTTTAGCGTGACCCCAAGAAAACGTGCGCGTGCCTGAGAGCTCGCACAGTCACCCCGCCCAAACAGGCAACTCTGTGTTGACCGATCATGCAGCGGCGCCTAGCCCATGGACTTGAAGCACCCTCTCCAGTGCTCTGAGCACGATGTGCTCGAGGCCGCTGCATGATCGTGCCTGCAATGGCACGCCATCCGTGTGAACCCCTGAGGAAACAAGTCAACGGGATGAGCGGACAATGAAACGTCAGCACTGCAAGCAGCAAGACAGAATGCCAAAGTATATGCTCAAAGACGTGCGTACAACATCGGCCTCCCCATCTTGTTGCTTTGCAGCGACGGCCAGGCTGGCAACACAGTATTATGCGGAGTTCAACGAAAGAGCCCGACAGCTATGGCAACAACAAGGAAGCAAGCAATTGATTCCCGGCAAGCAGCTGGCAGCAAGCAGCAACAGGCGCAGGTTTCCGAGCCACAACGAAGCGACACAACCGCACACACCACATGCGCAACATTCACACCAAAGCAATGCACTCCAACCGCTCACACGTCCACCGTTGTGAGGTGGTCACGGTGCGGGTGCACAATGCAAACGGCAGCACGGCTGCAAGCACCTATGCCACATCTGCAAGCAGCAAGAACACACTCCCGAGCGTTATGCTCACCAGACGTGCACAAGCATTCGGCAGTAGTGTCAACGATTACGCGACGATGGTAATTACCACAGGCAGATTTACGATTACGTGACGACGATTTCTGCGACCTTTACGACTAATTCTGTAGTATGACCATGTTTTGTGTTCCTGAGGCAACTGTGGGGCAGTTGCGCGAAAACGGGAAGACTGACGGCGACCACTGACCGCTGAAAAAATACCCACTCACGGGAGGAAAAGAGCGGTTGTGCACGGAGAAGATTGCAGTATATTGGTATGAGCGTGGCATATCTGTACCAATCCTGTGCGCGCGGATGCTGGGAGCGGTGTGGTTAAGATGTCGCCCTGAACGTGCGCCGCTTGCGTCGCGAACTTTTTTTGGGTGGTAATTATGTCTTAATCTTACGCCGAGCAACTTTACTTGACGTTACGATGACGACGTAATTCTACGTTTTTGTCATAATCGGTGACACGATTCGGCAGTCCCCTCTTGCTGCTTTGCAAAGACGTCTGGCAACACAAACAGCCGCGATTCCGCAGCGAAGGGAGGCCACTCCTACCTTCTACTGCCAATGGCAGTCCGCCATTCACTGCCATGCATGGACAGCTCATACACGCAATTGCATGCACCACGTTCGCAAATGGACACACCTGGTGTAGTGCGGGCAGAGTGCAGCAGCGCAACCCCATGAAACCGTACGTGGCCTGAGAGCTCGCACAGACACTTAGCTCAGACAGGCAGATACGGCAACTACTAGTAGGCCAACGCAGCATCTTTGTGTGAGCCCGATCATGCAGCGGTGCCCAACTCATTGTCTTTAAGCGCTCTCTGCAGCGCTTTGAGAACAATGCGTGTGAGGCCGCTCCAGGATCGTGCCTGCACCGACACAACTGCCGCGCTGTGTCGGCTGGCCTGGTACCAGCTGTCCACAATCCATGTTAAAGCATTCATAAATGTTGTACACCAATCATGTCGGCTGTGTCAGTTCGTTGTGGCTTTTCACCTGAGACAGTGATTGCTTTTGGCTGGTGTCTGCTTTCGGGGGGTTTTGGCCGTCTACTTTCCTGCTGTTGCCCTTGCTGCCGTGCTATTGCGTTCATCTCCGTGTAACATAACTGCCGCGCGATCCCCTGAGGAAACAGATCAATGGGATTTGCAGCACATTCTGTACCGTGCGCAATGTGTCGCAGCGCATTCTGTGTCGTGAGCACAGCCGGTGCCAGTGCAGCATGCATGCCTTTGATAGATGGCCACAGCACAAACTTTCACCGCAGCCAATGAGAGCACCCGTCGCAGCAGCTGCAGCTGCTCCGCATGGTACTCCTCATGAGGCCTCAGGGGCGCATCTATCGATCACATTGACCAACTGAATAATCATATCCGTCTATCACAGTTGTGATACTTAACTGATACTACATAATGTAACAAGGTGACGCGAAGCCGGGGGAACAGTGAAGTGCATGCACAGCACGCCGGAGCACGCCAGAGCGCGCCTGTTCGTAAACCTCCTCCTGCGCCGCGGCGCCGTCATCAGCGGCGCTCGGGTGCAGCGCGCTCTCGATTGTCCGTTCGTCCAACTCCACGCAGCGCGCAGCACGCGGACTTGCGGCGCGGCTCGTCTTGTGAGCTTTGCCGGGCCCTGCCGCCTCGACTGCCTCGCACACAGGCACGATGATGTAGTACTCGCCTCCAGAGGACTCCACCCACGTCTCGTTGCTGATGACCTCTGCCTGCATGCATGCATGCGGTGCGCCTCCCTGTGTTGACGTTTTGGTGACGAGGCACCGACGTGAGACACATTACAGACGTGTACAACGGTACAGAGGAATGTATGCTGCTGAATGTGGCAGAGCACTGAGGCAGGAATTAATGGCAATGCATCCAAAGCAAATGTATCATGGGCCATGATTCATGCCCGATTGCCGTTCACAAGCTGAAACAAGACAGCTTCAGTCACGGCGCAGATGTTGAGATGGCATGGTCTGGACTGAATGGCGGCCCTCCCGGGAGCACCCATGCCGGACGCCGGCGTGCATGCCGCTATGCCAGATTCTCTGTTGCAAACTCACATGCATGCTGTGCATGTGTGCATGGCTGCAAAATCACACACATGGATGGCACGCGCGACGGATGCCTTGCAGGATCCTGATGCCGGGTGCTGGTCGGGGTGAGATCACTCGCTGTGCCGATGCGGCTGTGGCTGTGGTTGTGGTGGTGGTTGTGGTTGCAGTGCATGCGTGCGTGGAGGGTGCAAGTGCATGCGGTGCGTGTGCTGCTCCTGGAGGTTCGCGCTTGGTGTGTAGCTCATCGCCGCTGGGGCTGCGCTCTATGTCCGTGTAATGTAATGTATTTAATGTATGTCCAACACACAGGTGAACAATGACCATGGCAGACAGATTCTGCCTCGTTGGTGGGTTGTGACTAGGTGCCTGGCAATGTGGGGGCTGCATGCGAGTGGCCTGGACATGAAGACCAGGCTGGCGATACTTGGCCAGTCCTGCGCTACCGCGGCAGCAGAGCCACACAGCAACCACATTCGCCACGCAGACAGAATCGCGCACGGCCAGTGCCCGAGCGCGAGCGAATCCCCATGGAGACATGGCAGGAGCGGTGTGGCTCGCGCTACAGCAGAATTGTACATCTGCATGTTGCTGTACATGTGAGATACGTTACAGAGGTATGCCACAAGGTGGTAGAACACATGTGTTGCTGTACATTGGGCGGTGCGACTCGCTGCCACAGAGCGGTTTTTGTTGTTCGCGCTGTGGCAGCGGCGGGCAGCGGCACTGGCCAAACGTAAATATGCTCATACTGTGCTTTATTTGTTGGTGTTGCGCATGCACTGCGTCACCGTGGTCAGGCAGCACACATGCACCTCGCAGTGTGCATGAGTTCTGCACAGCACTGGTGACGCCTTGCAATGAATCACAACCGAGGTGGGCATTTGGAGTACATCTGAGATACGTTACAGATGTGTGCTCCACAAGGTGGTAGAACACAGAGGCACGATTCATGGCAATGCATAATTTGGAGTACATCTTGTCAAACAGTGAGAGTTGACAAACATTGAGAGGCCAAAGGTTTTGCGTTGAGTGTCCGCGGTATGGGGTGACGCCACTTGCGCACGCACACAGCACAATCACACAGACACCGGCTGTTGCTTGCACGGCGGTCAAGGGTAGGCAACATGGTTTGCTGACTACCTGGAGTGCAACGTGGCCAACAGTTGCATGTTACAAACAGCACAATCGAATCCGTCTCATGCAGTAGCCGTGTCTGCTTGCACGGCAGCATTTCCCAGTTGATGAACGCAACACGCGGCAGCAGCTGCAATTCGTGCCAATGAATGAGAGCATACGATTTAATCCAAATAGGTCTACTCTGTGTACAGGTCTCCAGGTCGATTGTCTCGATTCCTTGCCTCTGTATCTAGGTTGTGAAATTGCACAGTGTACGTGCCAGCCAGGCCACCTTTCAATCCAACTCAGTGACGGCAGCTTCGATGGCCTTCCGAGCACCACAGCACGCTGTTCAGAGCGCAAGCAGATGATTGTCACAGGGCAAAACAAGCGATGCGCAGGTGGTATCTGAACGACTCGTAGCTCTCCCTTGGGCGTTGATACTGTACTTGCGAGAATATGCGAATTAAAAATACAGCACAGGTCGATGACAACCGCATGGTGCAAGTAACGTGTACTTCCGGTGGGGAGAGCACTGCACCCCTCCCTGCAGCACAGGGGATCGCCGACGGAGGGGCACGCTCCGCACAGTGTGATCATACCAATCGTTTTATCGCACCAGATGCAATGGTGCAGCCGGTCGCGGAATGTTTGTCTGGGCAGTGCACAGAGAAATGGTGGCGTCTGTTGGTCGCGCAAATTGCAGCTATCGCAGAAGACAAGTATTGCCGATTGGCCATGATAAACACTGGGTACACCTCTGCTAGCAGCCACCAGAACCTGAAGAAAGAGAGTTAGCCGAGAGAGCATCCTGAGCTCCTTTGCAACCTCTCGCTTTTCAGGTCCTGGGCTCTGCCTCCGAGTCAAGCTGCTTCAAGTTCAAGCCACCTACGCCGTGCATGCGAAATCTCGGCTTCAGTGGTCTGCCTGGGCAACACGCTTGGACCAGTGCGGTGACAACGAGGGATATCAACTCGTAGTTAGATCGTAGTAACGAGGCGATGACCCTTGTGACAGGTAGATATGGCTCAAGGTGATGTCTCCCCGGAATACCACACGATGGCTCAAGTATACGTCTGCCCGGAACACCGGGGACAGCAGATGCCTTCTTGGTGGCATTTGCAGCGCCTGGGTGTTCCAGGGAGACATCACCTTGAGCCAGGGAGACTGTGGTGTCAGACATAGACTGTGAGCATGCCCCAGAAAAGTTCTGAGGTGGCTCAGATCTGCTTAAACTCAGCGAACATGGATTCTAGTCGGATGGACGAGAACTTTCAGACGCAGAAACAGCTGGCAATTGGCAGTAGTCTGAAACAGTTGCAACGAGTGGGACAAACCGGCAGCTGCGGTGTTCGCTGGCGGCCAGCGAGCATGGGCAATGCCTGCAAGCAGCAGGTGGACATCAAAAGTTCTGCGCCTACGCTGACTGCATGTGTTTGAATTTTTGCAGGAAGTACCCGAAGGTAGGAACAGTCTCCAAAATTGTTCATGCTTTCAGGCATTCTCGGTGAAAATCCAAAGCCGCAAGCTGATCACATGAGAGAACTGCTGGAAGATTTACTGCAGGAAGATGATGTGCGTTCTGTTGTATGTACCTGTCCGGTGGCGAGTGCAGTGCCCACTACATCCCTGCAAAGCCAGTGTATGTGATGCAGACTGCCAATGCGACCAGCCCGATGCAGGTTTTTGCATGACTCTGGCGCTGGAATGGATGCTGTTGCCCCGTGATAAGCACACTTTCACCTGGGTCTATCAATTGCAGCACAAGATTATCCATGGGGTCTGCGCTGTCACCTTTGTGTGTGGCAACAGTGAGCAGTCTAGACCAATCAGAAACTGCGATTGTGTTAGCGTAGGTGTTGTGGCTGCCATGTTCTCAGTGGCAGTCTGGTGTGGGCTACATGGTATGTGTATTGAGGCGGCAGCAGTGGCCAGGCTGTGAGCTGCAGCCCCAACCGTGTGGCCTGCGGTCGCGGTCGTGTGGGTAGCTGCCCCTGGTTGGGGACGCTGTAGCTAGCCAGTGGTGCTGCTGAAGCTCCAGCCGGAGCCAGCAGCCCCACAGGCTAGCTAACCATGATCAAATTCATGCAGTCTGACTATGTATCAGTGATTCGCGCGGCAGGCAGGCACTGTGAGGTGCAAAGGCTGCAGATGGACACATTGGCATGCATGCAGCAAATACACACAGGTACAGACACATAAAAAGTGATGCAGTGATGCATGCATGTCACATTTACATGCATGCAGCGACACATGTGCCGCGCGCTGGTGCGCCAAGCCCGCGCGGCCGCGCCCCTCCGTGCTAGACTGGTCGGACAGGCGCTGCTGCCGGGCCTGCCTGTCCCCACAGACGGCCTGCCGGCGCTGCTGCCGGGCCTGCCTGTCCCCACAGACGGCCTGCCGGCGCTTACAGGCCATCGCGCATAGGCTTGCGTCGCCCCCCCCCCCCCCCCCCCCCCCTCGCCCCGCGAGCCCCCCTCCTCCACCCATTTCGCCCTGCAGCCCCCCCCCCCCACCCGCACCCGATCTCTCCCTCTTCCCTCCTCCCAGCGCACGTCCGCTGTTTCTCCTCTGCGCCCCTCCCCGGACACCGCTCGGGCTGCCGGGCTGGCTGAGGCTACGGCTCCTGGGACCGGTGCCTCGCGGCCTCGGACATGGCCGTAGCGCGCGCTGTCGCGCCCGTGCAGACTGCTAGTGTCGAGTCGACGACCGCTTGTGGGCCCGGCGAGTGCTGGCTGTGTGTTTGGTGTGCGCGTGGCCTGCGTGGTACTGCGTGGTGTGTGCATGTCTGCTTTCGCGCTGGCGTTAGTTCGTTCTGGCATTTGCTCGTGCGGCGCGTGGCCTTGGTGCTTGCGGTGGCCGGTCTGTCTGTTTGCTTGTTGCCTGGTCTGTTGCCTCGGCGCTGCTGAGTCCTAGATCTATCACTGTGTAACACATGCATGCATGTCACCTTTACATGCATGCAGCGACACACACAGGCGATGGGAGGGGCGCGGCACCGTGTCATTGGGGCTGAGGGGGTCGGCCATGCCCTTGGTGCCGCAGGCGGTCTGCACCATGCGACAGTGGAAGCGTTGCACCTTGACCAGCTGCTCTGCACAGCACGGCCGCAGCGTGACAGCTGCCCTCATCCCCATACATGTGACATTGTCATGCATGAGATAGATAGCCACAATCTGTGATTACAACTAGTTTCAGGCTGCTCCAGTCCAGCTGTGCATGCCTAGCATACACCGCATGTCAGATTTGGCAAAGCGAGCGCATGCCATGCCCTGGTCACTCATGGCTGGATAGGCGGTGCCATGTACAGCAACGAATCGCACGCCCTGTGCCCTAAAACTGAGGTAGAAGATATGTCGAGCGTCCTGTGGCTGCCATCGCTCATGCATGGGAGGTCCCAGTGGTAACGCGCGCGCGCGCACGTTTTTCTTCCGCATTGATATTATCACTTTGTCAAACACACAGGTAGCGCATGCAGGGAACCTGCTGGAGGGCAGTCTGGCATCGTGCCTGTGGGTTCGCTTAATGCGCGTCCAACAGTGCAAAATAGAAAAGGCAGGCTGGCAGCGCACCCATCGTCAAGGACAGAGTGCGGCAGTGCCGCAGCCGGCACTCGTACGCGACCGGCGCGCCCCCAGCCCCCGGGGGCGTGTCATACACCGTAAACCCTGGCAGCTCCGGTAGCTCCTGTAGCAGCAGCAGCCCCAGCCCCAGCTCCAGCTTCTCCCCTACATCCGCACCAGCGGCAGCAGCATTTTTGCCGCCGCCGCCGCCACTGCAGTTGCTGTCGGCCAGCAGCGTCGTGTCGAAGACGTAGAGGTGGAGTGTTGTGGCGATGAAGCAGTGGCTGCCAACGGCGGCGGCCTCGTCGAGGGGCGCGTGCCGTACGTCCAGGTGCAGCGGCGGTCGCCGCTTGACGGCAAATGCCGGCGGCTGCCGCAGCGTCTGCCGCGACGTCCACCCGGCCGCGCCGCCGTCCTCAAGCGTCAGCTCCTGCTCCACCTCCTGCGCCGCACTGTCCCTGTTGTAAACTGAGCAGCCCTCTCCCATTTTCAGGGTTGATCGTCCATGCTGCCGGCGGGATCTGCAGACGAAGGGTGTCTGGTATTGATGCATGTCTGACATGCATCAACGGCAGTGTGCAGCCGTGCATGGTAGTCCAGACCTGGGCATCAGCACACAGCACAGTCTACACTGTGGCCTGCTGCAGTGTGCCCACTCCGCACCGCCGCGTGTGGCGCAGGCGAGTCCGCGGCACACACAGCGTGCGCAGCGCACCCGCAGCGCCTCGGGCGGCACCGGCCGAAACGACTCATCAAATGCGCCGTGCTCCCACAGCGCGCCGATCATGCGGAGCACTGCGCTCTCCTTGGCCGTGACGCGGGAGCTGCGTCGCTCGCCAGTGATGTGCCGCACAGGCGCGCTGGGCGGAAGGTGCAGGGTCACCTCGTACTCGAGGATGGGGCCGTCGCTGACGGTGACGGTGCTCTCGCGGGGACGGGAGAGGAGCATCTCCCGCGCACGACGGTCCGTTGACTTGTTGCCCTTGAGTAAATTCTGCCAGCGTGCCTTCCACCGCATCAGCGCTTGGCAATACCTACAAACATGCATGTAAGGTGTTCTTGTATGCATGGCAGTGCAGGAGCTTCATGCATTGGCCATCCAAAATCAGGCAGACCAAAACCAAAAGCAGTTCCATGAGCTGACCATCGCCGTGTGGACAGATGGGACGGCAACGTCACTAATATGGTCTGGCAGCCCATTGTGAGGTCCTCTAGAGCGCTCATGCCATGGCGGAGTTCATGTCTCCTGCGTCGGTGGCCGTGTATTACTACTATTATCAAACACACATAGCAGAATTAATGTTTAGATGCAGGTCTGTAGATGGCATGCTACAGTGGCACACTGCAGGCTTGGACCAGACGAGTTTGCAGTCTGCAACATGTGGACAATGGGGGTTGCTGTACATACCCCTGAACGTTTTTGTTTACTGTGATAGAACAGAAGTTGCCGTACCAGCCTCCGCCATGCGTGGGACAAACCAGCACAACACTGATGCCAGAAACTGCGAGGGAGGACCGGTCAGCCATGGAACCTGCCTTGCCATTCTATTCATCGCAATGGTAGCATGGATGCTGCCTTGCCATTCTACCAGTGCTACGACCGCCAAGTGCCGATGCTGCAACCACGAATTCTTCCCCGTTGCCAGCTGTGACTCATGTGACTCATGTGACTCAGCTGGCACAGGGTTGTTGTCGTGCGCAGCACTAGCACTGTGCCACAACATGGGGCGAGGGGTGCAGCAACACGGCACTTGTCGTCGGTGATTCACGCCTGAAATGTGCTGCAACTCTGGAGGAAACGCCATTGGAACACCTGGCTGCGCTACAGCAGCTGGCAAGCCCGTCAGCTCCACCTCCAGCTGCAAACACAATGCAGCACGGACTTAGAAGCGGGATGTGTTGGACACAATCCCGCAGGGTACACTCACGCTGCAAAATGCACAACGTTACAGGAGTATGCCTCACAAGGTAACTCATCGGCACTGCATCACACTCGAGGGTGGCGGCCTCAGTGTCGCTGCATGCATCGCCATCCTGTGTGCAACGCCATCCTGTGTGAATCGAGAGCGCACTGATGCTGAGATATACCACAAACGACTAGCTATGGTGGCCTAGCTTGTCCTCCTCGTTTGATAATCCCAGCATCAATGCACTGCACGGCCGCCCAGTGTTGATTATAGCAATCGTGGTATCGCAGCAGATCCAATAGTGCAGACGGCCGCGGCATGTCATTCCGGGAATTGCACACAGAAACGCTGGTATTTGTTGTTTCTCCATTTTACAGCTATTGCAGGATAACAATTGCTGTGTGCTCATGAACAACACTACACCCGTCAAAACAGTGGCAGTCACAAAGATGCCCTCGGTCTGGGACTGGCGCCCGCTCTAGCTGTTTCACGTGCGACCTTTGGAGCTGGCAGACAGACCCAGGGTCATGCGAACAGCGGGGCCGTGTACATGTGTAATCTTACATCGAGGGGCTCGAAGCCAGTGCACCAAGCAAATGTGCAAATAAGACCTAGTTACTAGGTCGTAGACTCACATGCGGTCCTGCAGGTGGGATTTAGACAGGCGGTCACGTGAGACGAATTGCACACCCGCGAGCCATGCCGCACCGGGCATAGTCTTCCTGATCACAAAGCCGCTTCCGTGCACCGTCACCGCATTGTGTATATATCAGGGACACCTCAGCTAGATTTGTGACAAGTGCGACTTTGTTTGTATGCATGATTACATTGCCGTATCCATGAGGACATTGACACTTTGGACAAGCGAGATCGAGTTCACCGTCACAGTCGACAGTGGAGGCCACAGTGTCGCTGCATGCAGCGCGATCCTGTGTGCATGGAGAGTGCATTGATGCTGAGATCAAAGGACAGAAGCGAGCTGCCGTACCATAGCTCGCATTCCTCGCTTGTAGTCCCAGTATCAATGCACTGCACGCCCCGTGGCAACAACAATGGCAGCCACAAGCACGCCCCGTGATGTGACACCCGCTCTGGCACTTTCACAGGCAACCTTCCAAGCTGGCAGACAGACACATGGACCTGTCAAGAACCAGGAAAGCACCCAACCCAAAGGATTATACTACGTCTTGTTCTTTGGACGCCGTATGTATGTGGCACGGGACTCTTGAGCGTACTGTATGGCTCATGACCGGACATCAGGGCCGCTGTGCTCTGTTGCAATCTCCAAACAGAGCCAGCATGATCGGTATCCCCTCGCTACCACGGAATGATAGAATAACTTCATGACACTCAACGCAGTTCATGCGTATCGGAGACTCTGGAAGGAGCGCACTGCGCGAGCATCGTTCGGGCCCGGCCAGCGTTGATCGCCTTGTCCCCAAGCCACAGCGTGGACGCCTCGGAAGGCTCCTGCTGCCGGAGTGTGGCCAGCGCAGCGTCCAGGGTGGACCGACCATACACCGCAGTTCGCATATCTTTCGTGTACTGCTCCATCTGGTCCAGATTGTGCTGCACAGCAGACCATCTACCGTGATTAGCGTCAAGACCGTAGTAAACACGTTTGATCACCGTCTGTTGCGGTTGGTCTGGAGGGCAGTTGCCAGGACCACATCTGGCAGGCGTGACACCGCAGCTTGCTGCATGGCGGTGCCAGATTCTGTGGGGTGTTGGGGCAGGTGGCGGTGCCAGGTTCTGGGCCGTCCGGACGAGGGGAACGGCAAGCGCATCGTGTCAGCACCAATGAGCACGCGCAACACACAGCTGCAGGCAATCCTTCGTGCACACATATGGTAAGTCGCACGCACGCATGGTGTTGCTGACGCCCCGCCCATGACATGGAAAAGAACATAAGGAAAGTGGGAGGCAGCTAGGCAGGACCACGGCACATGCCATCCTGTGTGCGTGCATGGTGTCGCTGACGCTCGGCCATATATGGCCATACAGGGCCATCGACAAGGGACGCGGGAGACAGCTAGACTTGGCAGGGCGCGACCCTCACGCAGATGCCACCAATTGAATCGGCGAGTGCTGCTTCGGACCCCCAGCAGGCACATGCATGGCACACATGTGTTGGAACATTCCCGCCCCAACGAAATCTCGGGCACAAAAGAAACAGCACTTCATGCATCATGCCAGTCAGAGCACATGAGAAACAGCACTTCATGCATCAGCACTTCATGCATCAGCACTTCATGCATCAGTTAGCACACTCCGCACTGAGACGCTTGCACATACTGTTCCCTGCTGTGTGCTGCGTGCTGCGTGGTCAGAACAGGTGTTGTGCTCCCAGCACATCAGAACAAATTGGGTGACTTGCATGAACCAGCGCGCATGGGCTGCAATCATGCATGAGGCTCGCAGCCCGTACCGGCAATTGCAGGTCCACCAGTACAACCGCAACATTGCAGCAACAAAATACACCATTGGTATTCTGACAACAGCAGCAGCATCGGAGCCGTGCTGTATGGAACATGCAGACAAACCTCGCTGCCCCTTCACAGGAGACTGGAGCACAATGCGCGACACACGAGCCACCCGGCACGTTCGACGCCGTCACTCAGACATTGACACATGTGCATTGAACACGAAGCCAACAGCATATGGAAATGATGGCAATCATGCACACCAACAACTACACTGTCGGTTACACACCAGTGTTTCAGGTCTGCACAGAAGGGCAAGAACAAAACCGAAAGGAAAAAAACAATACCAAAAAAACAGGATCAAAACAAACAAAAAACAAAACCAAAACCCCACAGCCCACACAAACCCCCCATTGCATCAGGTGGCGGCCAGGTGGACAGGCGCACCTTATCCTTCAAGCCGCTCTCCTGCATCGCGCGCATGAAGAAGACCCGGGAGCCGCGGGAGCGGGCGCGGCCGACGGTCTGCACCATGGACAGCGGCCGCTTGGGCACGTCGTAGCAGATAACGAGGGAGCAATGCTGGATGTCTAGGCCCTCCTCCGCGACCGACGTCGAGAACAGCGCATTGAGCACCCCGCACCGGAAGCGGGAGATGACGTCACCCTGGTTCGACTTGGACATGATGGCGTTCTGGGACCGGAGGCTGTCTGCAGCCGAGCTGCGCTCTATGAGGGCGTTTGGAACACGTGTGTTGAGAGGGTGACGTAGATAAAGCGTGACTTGATAGCGTGTCGTAGCCGGTCAGGCGATTGACATGCATTTGTTTAACTTGACATGGCAGGCACCACCCGACACGGTCGGTGCGGGGTACCCTGGTGCTTTGAGCTGCTAGTTGTGCGCCCAGCGACGCACGTATGAACGCAATTGGTGCACCGAGTAATTGCGGTTTTAGTCACAATTGGTGCACCGAGTAATTGCGGTTTTAGTCACAATTGGTGCACCGAGTAATTGCGGTTTTAGTCACAATTGGTGCACCGAGTAATTGCGGTTTGTGGACAGCAAGTGGAGGACAGCCTTCACAAAGGACATGCAGTCATGGGACAGGTTTTGCAGCTACCAGTTGTGGTCACATGTGTTCCAGATGAGCTTGGCCCCCAGATTTTTGTGGTACGTGTTCGCGTCCGCATCTCGCACAAGAGGGGTTCGGGGGGCACACTTGTCCGCAGCACCGTCTTCAGCGGCGCCACTCGCTGAACCAGCATGTCCAGAGCCAGACTGCAAGTCTGCCGTTGTACAAACACGAGCGCTGCCCACTTGGAGTCCTGCAGCACGCTCTGCTCAGTTCATACATCTTCGTTGCACGCCCCGTGCATGCGCATGTCCCTATGGCACCTCTGTCATGCATGATGTGCCATTCAATGATGGGCCATTCAATGATGGCAAATTCACACGGGCACACGACATGCCCCGCCTGTACTTGTGTAGGAACCATCGTGCATGGAAGAGATGCATGGCATGGCGTGGACAAGGCAGAAGCCACCGAGGCTTCAAAACACGTGATCTCTCAGCGCAAAACAGCCAAACCCGCAAATGTGATGCTAGCAGAATCACGCTGCTGACACAACATTCTCAACGGGCTTGGCTATTCTACGGTTCAAAGCGGCGTGCAAGTGGCAGTGCAGCACGTTTGGAGCTGCCAAACGCAAGTGGCCACCACAGGGGCAGCCACAGGCAGCAGCAGGAGAGCACAGCAGACCACAGCCCTAGTTGCGCAGCCATGGCCAGTGCATTCGTGAAGGCTAGCCCCATGCGGAAACCCCTGGCATTGCAAGTGCACGCAGCATCACCCTCAATGCGAACACCTACACGCTCAACGCAAGGCACATGTGACATGATGCCTTGAATTGAGAATGGTAGTGGTCCACATTGAGCGTGTGCCACAAAGCACCGCAGTCGACATAACTGTCAAGTTGACACAAAGTAGTCCATCGCGTGCGACAGTGACGGAGTGGCGACTGGCACGCATGGGTGTGGCACGCATGGACGTGGCACGCATGGACGTGGCACGCATGGACATGGCACGCATGGACGTGGCACGCATGAGGGCATCGTGTGTGCGGGTGTGTAACTGTGCCAGGTGCTCGTAGCTTGCGGGATCTGGCGCACTGCCGGGACTGGATGGCGTGCGGCGTGCTGCCTGCTGCGTGCTGCCGGCTGTGTGCTGCCCTCGCTACTATGCCGCTGCGTTGAGCTCTGTATACTCAGATTAGATAGTGTTTAATATGAGTCACAACTGAGAACCCATCTGTAAGAGGCCTGCAGTCTAAGCAGGAGCCTTTGGCGCTGCACGCTGGCCTAGCACTGCAACTCACAGCCGCTACGCAGAAGGATCGCGACAAAATGCCTTGCAGCACAGCACAGCATGATTCCATCGTGCATGGTGCCCACTGTTGCCAATCTACCTTGCACCGCTGTCCATGCATGCTTGCTGCTGCAGAACCTCTAGAGGCCTGCAGAGGCCTCTGCATGCCTGCATGCTGCAGGAGCCAGGCACATGCATGAAGCCCCATGATATGCACATGCACCGACATGTAGCATGAAGTCCGGCAGCCGCGAATGCACTGCCCGCTTTGACATGAATGGGCGGGGCAGTCATCGCACCGGCTGCTCAGCATGCGCCTCGGCCCCGGTGTGGTACAGCTTTGCCAGAGTCTTGCTGACGCGGTCCGTGACGAGGTCACAGCCCATGTAGCCACTCCACATGCGCGCCACCTCGTGCTGCGGACCGCCCAGCGTGCACGCTTCGAGGACGTCTCGGGGCACGGCGTGCAGAGCAGCGTCCAGCACGGCCGCGACGGCATGCATATGCGTGTCGACGTATGGCGCCGCGGCCGCCGCTCCGGCGGCCCCGGCCGGCGACACACGGCGTGCGCCGTTTGTGTGGCCGGGAGTGGAACCGGCTGGCCGTGTGTCCTCCCGGGCGAACAGCAGCTTGCGGGTCTGCGCACTGAGGCAGTCTGCCAGCACCTGCACAGCATGCACTGCTCGGATAGCACACGCAGCGTGCACAGCATGCAAAGCACGCACAGCACGCGTGTTTGCCTCAACAGTGGTGCAGAATGCCTGGAGGTGCGGCAGAGTACATCACCTCACGACATGGACACGGTTGACATACGGTTGACATATGGTCGACACAACTGGACAGCTGCACTGCCTACGTGCGCAGGCTCATGTCCGGTACTACTGGTAGATGGCAGCACGGGCTCGCCTGTGCTGTGCCGACGATGATCAGTATGACAGCGACCATGCTCCCAATCCCAACCACCGACGACACACAGCAAGTGCGTGTGTGCGTGCTTGGCTGCGACAGCATGATGGCTGCCAGCCTGCCCGGCGAGGGGCACGCAGGCCGGACCAGACCAGACGGCTGCGCTCGCAACAGCCGAGTGCCAATGTATGAACGTGACATGAGCGTTTGGCGTGAAAACGCATGAGCGGGAACACAGACACTCGGCCACCGGTGCCCCGAGGCTCCATCGGGCACCGCAACTACACTTCCTGACACAGGGAGGGACTGTAAGAGCGTGACGAGACACGGCTGTGGCACAACGATCTGCCTACACATGGCAATCGCAGCAGTGGTACGTCAAGAGTGGAAGGCCAGCAGCGGCTGAGCACACAACCGGACAGCAAGCAGCGTTCACAGCACACCACCTCAGAGCACACATCATGCACAGCACACAACTGGACAGCGGTTAATATCATCCGACATATTTGGTGTCACAGCAGCGATGTCCAGGGCAGAAAGGCAGACCAGCCGGCCTCCTCTCACCCAGGCAATGGCCGGCATCCTACTATGCCGCGCAGCCGGCACACCCGGCTGTGAGTGGCTATCAGCCACGCACGTGTGGGCGGGTTGCACAGCAACCTATTTTGCAACCTATTTTGCACGGTAAGCTACGCTGGATTAGATCAGGGACTGAGCAGCGCCGAGGGCAGGAGGCAAGTGACAGCACAAACACCGCAAGCATGAGGACGACCACATGGCGTCATGGAACGTAGTCACAGCCACAGAGCACCGAGAACTCCAGCGCAAACACCCGATGTCCTCACCTGGTGCGACAGGCCGACGTCTGCTCGCAAGCACCAGGTCCTGGACCGCAGCAGGCCATGTGGCCCACGAATGCATGCATCGGGCGAATCACAGACAGTAGCATTTGCAAGCGGGCCAGCCGCACGAGTTCAGGAAGCAACATCTTAATTACACATACAATGTATTGTGTACATCTATTTACTCCAGATGCAAACAAGAGAGTGCGGGGGCCGCCTTGAGTCGCTTACGAGCATGCACACTCTCTCATGCACTCATGATGCCATATCTGTGCCTGTGCAATTGAGGCCGATCATGCACATCATGCTGGGCCACACCGGGTCACTGCATGCATGCGCACGCTCATGCATTCATGATGACATCATGCACATCATGCTGGGCCACACCGGGTCACTGACGAGCATGCAATCTCTCATGCATTCATGATGACATCATGCACGTCATGCGGGGCCACAGCGGGTCACTGCATGCATGCGCACGCTCATGCATTCATGATGACATCATGCACGTCATGCGCGGCCGCACCGGGTCACTGACAAGCATGCGCACGCAGAGCAGCACAGCGTGCAGCAGCGCAGTGCGCAGGCACTCCTCCGCCGAGGGCAGCCTGCGGCACTGCGGGGGGTGGCTCATGCGGATGCGCTCGAGCACGGCGTTGAGGTCGCGCACGACCGCGTCCATCTCGGCGTGCGTGCTGCCGCGCGGGGGCCGCGGGCCGGTGTGGCGGGTGCGGCGCGCGACGGCCGCGGAGATGTAGAACTGTTGCTCCTCGCCGAGGCAGCCGAGGGTGCTCAGGCGGCCATCGCTGGAACAGTTGCGGAAGTAGTCCTGCATGGCGGCGGCAGTTGTGTTGCACTGGCGGCGGCAGCTGTGGAGGCGTTACAGGCTGTCACACAGAGGGTCAGCATCAGCGCAGCAGCCGGTCAACAAGGGCAACAGTCAGCAAGCAAGCAATCGAATGCAAGAGAGTTGGCGGCAGCCGGCAGCAACACGCAAGAGTGCATACACAATCCATGCACATTTATGGAACGCCTTCTAGGCTCACTGTGTCCCACACGAGAGCTGCGTTTCTGCATCATATCTCGACAGCTGCCAAGCGGACCGTGCTCGCTGATGTGGTACTTGATAATATGAGGCACAATGAGCTTCAGAAGAGCAGCAGGGGCCCGAACAGGCACGGCAGCTCGAAGGCCATGGCAGGTGTTGCTGAACAAAACTCAGGCGAAACTCAGTGGAGCATTTGCTGCAGAAGAAAGCCCTCATGCAGGATTGGTGGAGCAAGTGCGCGACAGCTTTGCTGGCATATGCCGGCATGAGCTGGCACAAGCATGCGCAGCGCATCCAATCATAGGTCATGGCGCGATGGCAGGACCGTGCTTGATGTTGCTGACCCATCCACAGTGCTGGCGCAGCACCGCAAAGCTGGTGTAGTGGGCGCGAGGCGGTGATCGTTGGGCACAGTGTCGACCCCAGTCCGACACAGTCAGGCAGGCGACCACAGTTGGTTCTGTGCACTTTCACGTAGAGCAGCCATGCCTGATGCAGAAGTCTGAAGTAGAACTCATGGGCTCTCTGGGGCTTTGTTGGTCTGGGCCGACAGACCAGCATGTGTCTATCGTTTGCTCAGACAGGTCATTCTGGACATCCCATGTTGCACATGACAACATGGACGCCTAGGTTTGACATGCTTGAGCAAACAGCAGACGATTCATGGGATGCATCACTTTTGTGAACCTACTGGTAGTATCAATAACATAATCACCTCACGCGGCACAGTCTGATGGGTCATTGCTAGCTGTGACCAGCAATCTGCTGAGTCGGGATGTCACCACAAACAGCTTGAACAGCAGGGGCCCATGCGGCTTGTGCTTGCCCAGGTACGTGTCATACTGTATGAGACCTGTATGATGCATGAGTCATTCATACATCAAGACTGGCCGCAAGCAATACAAACAGACGCATGCTGCTGCCTTCAACCCAGACACCCAACAAGCAAAAGCTGACCTGGAGAATGAGCGTCGCACAGAATGGGCCCTGGTGAACCATGGCGAAGCAGAGCTTGTGAACGAGCCAGTGCCCCACTTCCTCCGCGCGCATGAGTGGACCCCGGTCATCCAGGCCCACAAAGCCCCGCTTCTCGTGCAGGTCGTGCACATGCATGCGCTTGCGGTTCAGGTTCTCGTACTGCCTCATCAGCTCCAGCAGGTCCTGCACCGTCATGTGTGTTGATCTCAGTCATTTGCCTTGATCTCAGGCACACACATTCACTGTGGACGCTAGCCTCATGTTGCCTCAAATGCATGAGTGTGACCCACATGAACCCATGCTGCGTAGCAACACCCTGTGACCATGCATGCTGTCTGAGGCAGCGGGTGTCACCCACATGCAGACAATAATAGCGGTCCTGCATGCACCTCACGCATGCGCGCATTGTCCTTGTTCGTGGTTGGAGCAAAACTGCGTGGGAGCAGGGGAATATGCATTCTGTACGAGGCAGTGGGTGCTTTGTGGCACGAAGCGGCTCGTTCTCTGGCACAAAGCAGTTTGTTCTGTGGCAGTTGAGTGGTGAGCATAAGGGGCCGTGACAGGCACCACATGCCATCCGACGGCAGAAGCGGTGGGGTCTAAGCAAGGGAAGAGGTGGGCGCACTTCGTGTAGCAGCAGCTGTTGGACTGCAAAGACAACCATCAGGTTCTGCCTGTTGGTGACAGAGAAGCTTGGCACTGTGTACGCAAAGTCATCTGTCACCGGCACGGGTACTGTCTGCATGGCAAGGTGTTGGTCAGTGATGGCATTGCTGGCGGCTCGTGAGGTCTCGTGGCAATTGCACGGACACTTGATGCTGTTCGGAGCTCAAGTGTCAGTGGCAAATGCTCGGACCTATTATTGTCCCAGCTGGCTGTTTGTTACACAGTGATAGATCTAGGACTCAGCAGCGCCGAGGCAACAGACCAGGCAGCTGGCTGTGTGTGAGAGCGCCCATAGGCGGGTGCCGCAAGAGGCAATGACTGCCAACACATACATTGAGCATGACGACGTTGTTCGCGATCATGCGGGTCTGAGGCGATTGTAAGCTCAGGTCTGCACGTGTGGCCCTGCAGCAAACGGGTCACACTGTTGTGTCTACATGGGCTCTGCACCTCTTGCAGCTTTTTCAGGGCGGCGTCATGGATCGTGATCAGCTTGCTGTCCATGAGCTTCTCGAGACCCACGAGCGACGAGATCAGCTTCTCTGTGCTCGTGACCTTGGAGTTGACCGGTGAGGCTGTCATGCCCAGAATGTGTGGTCGGTCTGGTTTAGCAGCTTCAGCGTACTGTCGCATGATCTGAGCATATGGATGATCTCCACTACAGTGATGTGCTTCGTCAAATATCAGCAGCGAGATGTCCCAGAACTTCACCGTGCCACATGTAAGCAGGTCTTCCAGAATTTTAGGTGTCATGATCAGAATTTTGTGCGTCCTGCAAGGACGTCAAGGATAGAGCCACCGTTGCGATACAGAGTTGTACAATCAGCAGACAGTCCAGACATAGCCTGGCTGTATGTAGAGCCCTGCTATGTGTGCTCTGCACACTCATCGAAACCTAATGCCCCAAAGCTATGCAACATCTAGCCAGTCTCGCAATGCTTCACAAGAGGCTCACATCAGCCTCATCTGTAGACCGCAGAGTAAGGCTGCCAATATGTAGGATCATGTATTTGTTAGCTGTATGTGGTGCCGCAGCTCAGCTGGACACTGTGGCCACATTTGGGTTGCCCATGCCCGGGAGACAATTTGCCATAGAGCTGACAATCTGGCCTGTAGCACAGCTGCTGCACAGAATCACACCTCATCTCCTCCCGCCATTGCTCTTGGTTCCAGCCGTCAACGCCACGGTCGCCTGTGTACTCCCCGATGTTATCTGCCACATACGTTCGGAAGAGCTCAGCCTGCTGCCCGACCAACAGTTTTGTGGGCACCTGCAACACATCGCCGAAGCTGAGCTGAACATTCAGTAGTGGCAGAGTGTGCGAGCGTGGCCGCTTGACTCTGAACTGCAAAAAAGGGTTGTACTGCAAACGAGGGGTTTGCGCGGACATGTGCAGCCACAAATGACAGTGTGCCAACCAGTGCACCAAAAACATCATGAGGTTCCATGGCAGCTCGACAAGCAGTTAGCAGAGCATATATGTGCCTTTAGGACCAGAGTGCTGCCAGTTTGGGCGTGTTTAGCACAGAAGCCGATGCAGCTCGGGAGGCACACCATCATGAAGATCACCTTCGCTCCGTGCCCATCAATGAAATGTTTTGCCAAAAGCGCCGCGATCAATGTCTTGCCGGATCCGGTCTCCAGGTATACGATCACCTGCAGGGCGGGTGAGCTCGTCATCAGACAGGCGAGTCGACTCTGCTGGAGCAATTGCTGGTAGCTTGCGAACAACCTACATTCTGCGCCTTTGCGTCTTCGAGGAGATCTTGCTGATACTGTCTTACATCGTAATGAGAGCTGTTGTCCAGCGCGTACAGCGTCCGTTCAACCTCGGCGCCCAATTTGGAGCCTGCTTGAACGTCAATCGAGCTCATGGCGATCACAATCTACGAGACTAGAGGGTATGAAAATCGCCACTACATACTTGCTTTACAAACTGCCACTACGCCGTTGACGAGTCGCGCGGGATGCTTTCAATCGCAAAGTGCAGCATCACACCAAACGACTACATCAGTCCCACTTGAACGCAGATCGCACGACGAACTGGACTGTGACACGTGCATGGCATCAGAATAAAGGACTGCCTACATTTATAGAATTGTCTCCGCACGTCCACGCGATCGCGCGCAAGTGTTGCTTGCGAACACCACAACGATGTCGTCTTTTGTCACCTCAGCCACGCAGCACGCAAGGATTATTCGGGGTCACGAGGCCCACGCAAGAGCATCTGCAATTGAGTTTTCGAACAGATCCATGGTCAAAGTCAATGCCACAAGTCATGCGTGGTCAAGCAACTGTTACAGTCCCAAGCTGCGTCCTTCCACATACTAACAACGCATCCTCAAACCTGTCCCAACATAGTGAACTCCCCCGCTCCACCGTCTGCTGCAGTGTGGAAACCCCGCTTTCGAGCCCCCCAGGCCACCTTGCCAGCCGCAGCTTCCGCATGCGTGCCTGTGCACCTCCCTCCTCCTCGCAGTCTCCCCCCCCAGAAACCTGCGCAGCAGTGCGGTCCACAAACCTGGCATGCACGCTCTGCCCCCCCCCCCCGCCTCCCCCCCGCCCTCGCCCCCCTCGCCACCACGTCGGCCCTCCCGCTTCCACTCCATACTAAACGGAGCTGCATCGCCCCCCCTGCCCCAGTCACGCGCCGCAGCACAGCACAGCGCGCTCCGCTGCGCCACGTCCAGCGCACACAGCAAGCTTCGCCGCGGCGCCGCTCCATCCGAGATCCCCTCAAACCTCCCCCAGCCGCCAAGCTCCCCAGCGCAGCCATCTCTCGAGTCCCCGTCTACTCGCAGGACCCCGCCGCTGTCGACGTCGTCCTGCGCTGCCAGATCAAGAGCTGCTTGCGGCATCACAGCGTACAGCACGCTGCTGTCAGGGCTCCATGCGATGTCGGTCCCTGCGCTGCCCTTGCTGCAACCTGGCAGCGCGTGCGGCGGCCGTGGCTGGAACATGAAGGGGTTGAAGACGTGCGTCACTGTCCGGGACGCGAGATTCAATACTCCTGCAGCAGGCGCAGCCCGATGACATGCACGCTGTGCGACAGCCAGTGCAGATTTCTGGTATAGTCGCATTTCAGCAATTTTGGCCCAGATGTAGATTGAGTGAGACACTGATGGTTCATTTCAAGCGCAGGCTACTGGATTGACATATTGCATCCGGCTACGCACGTGGTCAGGCGTGTATGGCATACGCACCCGCGGTGGGACCGCGCATGCCACCATGCATGCAGTCAGAGGGGTGTGGTGCGGGCGCTACAAGGCCGCTAAGCGTGTGAGACCTACGTACCACCATGGTGTGGTTGCTCGTGTACAAGTCACGGTGGCACATGCACTAAAAGCGGCTGTAAAGCACTGCGGCAGCGGCCAACACTCACGCTCTTTACCAAACAAGCTGCAGAGATGCTCAGGCCTGCATGTACAGCGTGAGGCACTGCTGCACGGCGCAGCAGCAACGAGAAAAGCGCGCACCAGCACCACCACACGCCAGAGAAAACGCCACACGCTGCCGGTCTCCCGGGTCGGGCACAAGCCGGTCCACAGCACACGCCGCACCCGCGCTCACCACCGCTGCACTGCGCGCCATCGCAAGCCGCCCCCCGGCTGCGCCGACGCCATCCCCCCCCGTCGCAGCGACGGCGGCACCGTCAGCCGGCGCGTCCGCACCCTGAAACAGCCCCCCCGCGCTCATGCAGCCGGCGCTGAGCCGCAGCTGTACCGCATACGGCAACGCAGTCGGGTGGTCGGCGGCTGCGGCGGGGAGGTTCAGGGTTGCGGCCGGGGTGGCCTGCGCCATGCCGCGCGCGCTGAGGACGGCGTGTGCGGAACTGCGGCCGACTTTGCGGAGGTCCCAGATGTCGAGGTCGCCGCGGGAGGAACCGGCGGCGATGGTGTGGGTCTCCGGGCAGCAGAGCAGGCTGGTGACGACGACGGGCCGCTGCAAGGGCAGCGCCATGGAGGATCGGGCGGAGGCGCGTGCATCCCACAGGTGCACCGTGCCGCCATAGCCACCCGCGGCGAGCATGTGCTGCGAGTCCTGCATGCATGTGACCATGCGGGCCGTGACACTGTTTCCCTCGTGAACATGCATGTGTGATCATACGGTTGAATGACTACTCTGTTGCTGGGCGTTGTGCAAGCATGTAGAGCCATCCGGCCAGGTGCAGGCGGATCATCACGCAGCCGTTGTGGGGTGGCGCATGGCCATGATTCCAAGAGTGCAGCTGTATGAGGGTGTATGAGGCTAGGCGATGCACATGGGTTCGGAGTCGGGACATGTCGGACGCAACGGCCAGGTGCATGCATGTGGGCTGTGATCGATCTCGATCGAGGGAGCGGCGCTGCCTGGTTCATACTGACAGGGGCCCTAGGGGTCGGTGCATGCATGCCAACACAAGACATGGCATTCTGGTGGTGAGCCCTGTGGCATGCCGGGGGGAGGGGAGAGGTGTTGATTAAGTGAGGTGGGGGCCAGCGCACTTTCATGGTCTGCAGAGCTTGAAGCCCTGCAGCCGAGCCTCGGCCGAGCGGCTCGTGAACCTTGAGTGTGGTCTCGCACCGGCCAGTGGTGGCGTTCCATACATGAACAGAGTTGGTGGCACTGCTGCAGGTCGCGAGCCGGTCCGGCGTCCGAGCAGACCAGCTGATGTCTTGTATCGACTGCTGTGAGCAAATGTGTTGCATTTGTGGTGGTCGGCTGACATCCCTGCAAGCTCGCATGCTTGTGTGAACGTACAGGAGTGGTACTATAAATTTGAGCACATTCACTAAAGCAATGCGTTGCCAAGTACAACTGTCACCAAGTCGACCAAGGCCTCTGAAATGTGACAGCAGGTTTTCCTGGCCGTTCGTACCTCTCGTAGAGAGCCGAACGAGGCAAGGCCATCATAGTGCCGTGTCCAGGGCAAAACACTGTCGCTAATGATCCATCCGTGTTAATCCGCATCAATGGAGAGCCTCGTTGCTCCCAAGCTTGCATTGAGGCAGTATTCAGCATTGACATGGTGTCGACTGCGACCTCCCATAGCGCTCTGGCGCCAACGCGGGGCTCCACAAAGCGCTGCTCGAAGCAAGCAGCCGTGTGAGCAACTGCGTACAGCCGCCCGCGTGCTGCTGCTTGCATCACGCTTCCACTCAGCCAAGAAGGATAGCATGACGACCTGCTCACTACCGCTCGTCCGTCAGACCTGCTCCGAGTTGACCAATTGACGCAAGGCGCTTGCGCTGCACAACAGCGCACCACTGTCGCATTTTCAAGCGATCACGATTAGGTCTGAGTTTTATTTTAGGTGCCTTCGTCTCTTTCGTGTCTTGGCAGCTTGCAGTGACCGCCTCATTGGCTGGCTCGATGTTTTGGAGCGCAACGCGCTTTGCCGGGCTTCGAAGTTCATCTTGCGCCTGTCGCTTGCGTTGCACAGAATCATCGCCTTCGCTATTTGGTATATTCTCCTTCTTCCTTCTTACAGGAATGAACGGCAAGCTCCTCTGCGTGCGAGTCATCTCACCAGGAGCGCATGGAGGTGCACGGCTTTCTAAGATGCGCCATCGGGACGCTCACGATTGCACGAATATATGGCATGAAACACGTGAGAATGTGATAGTGAATGGATTGCGCGGAAGGCACAGGACGGAGCTCATGCATGATTCACAGCGCTATGCACAACCGCTAGCCTCGCCAGGATTCGCCGTGCAGATGCATGCACACTTGATTTTTTGCATGATGGCCTTGCATTTGCAAACCATTGCCGCACGGTGACGAACGGTACTTGTGCCGCAGTGGGCATTCAGTGGATGCAGTACTTTTACACGGATTTGTCCAGCAAATCGTCAGACAATCTGTGCAATACAGGTGCAAGGAATTGGTGTGTGTTGACCCATGTGTGGCCGCATGTGGCGAGTCAGGAGGCATATACTTATTCCCAAGCAGAGATGCGCAGAACTAGCCTCACAATGCCGGACTTCCAACTTTGTGCAGAGGAAGACCGGCCTCAGCAATGCAGGTCTCAAGACATGGGACCATCGGAACAACCTGGCCGCAACAGCCACCTAGCCAGGCCTGGCAGCACTTGTGGCAACAACTACAGCCCAAGTGAAACCAGTTACAGGGTTCTGCGCTTCACAGTGACAGACCCACTACTGCGCATCAATAGCATGATAAAGAATGCTGATCTTGGCCATAACCTGCAACCGCATGCAAGCGTTTGGCACAGACGTCCGGGAGCACAGCAAATATGATTCATTTTTGGTCTACGGGACTTTACCAGGGTGTCAGAATGAGTATGTGTTACACAGAGATCAACATAAGAGCCCAGCAGCGAGGGCAACAGAACGAGTCTGTGTACCACTCTGCAGTGCAATGTCAGATGCATAGGTTCAGACTGCCGTTGGTGTAACGTGTACCACACGTGCAGCAAGGCTGCGATGCGTCATCTGTCGCTCGAGCCAGACCCTGTCCACCAGACCATGCAGTCGACTGTCATAAACACGGCAGAGACGCACTCTCATTGTTGTCACGCTGGCCTGTGTTCGGCACTGTGCTCTAATGTATACCACACATGTGGAACCATCTAGAGCTTCAGTGTTCAGATCGTACGAGTCAGTAGGGCAAGTCATCAACTGCATTTACAAGCTCACTACTGTGCATCAGTCTGGTCTGATCGTACTACATGCTCAATCTTGGCGCAGTTGCACGTGTCCAAAGGCAGTAGATACAGGTCCTGGCCTGGACATGAATTCAATTGACACGACGGGTGACTGACACGCTCAAGTGCAGGCTTATCTGAAATAAATCCGCACGCATCCTCAGTCAATGCAGGGACAAAAATACAGGCTGGAGTGGCCACTTATGCCAGAGCAGCAGTGTACCGTTCCTCCACTTTGCCCCAGTTGACCAGCTTGTCCATGAAGGTGTCGACATACACTGGGCGCTGGTTCCGGTAGTCCACGTAGTACGCATGCTCCCCTGCAGGCAAGCACACCCATTCACATCACATCTCCATCATGCCACACATCTCCATCTCCACACCAAGACGGCACACATCTCCAGCTGCATTTGACGCCATAGCGGGCAACAGCCAGGCAGCTGCGGCCAGCAGCGCATCGACATGACCAGCAGTGGCTAGCAGATACATGGCCGACCTGTCAGTCCTGCTGAACACGAAGCAGACATACACCGTGCAGCACACTTCGTTCGCACTGAACAACATCTGAACTGGTCACACGGACGAAGGCTAGCACTCCAGAGTACAGCACATGGACATCAAATGTCTGGGCAGCTGTCAAACAGTTCCACCATTAGTGATGCATGGATCCACCATTAGTGATGCATGAATGCTGAGTTAACGTAGAGGGTAGAGGGAAGCGCACAGACATCGCAGCAAAGGATTGGTGTCTGCACAGCACAGTTGGGGGTCAGTGATTCGCAAAGAATTGTTGAAACAGGCCCAGTTTGGGCCAGGTCAGAAGGCAGTCAGAACAATTGGCTGAACAGACATTGGTTCAAGAACAGGTGCAGTTTCAGAACAGGTGCAGTTGCAGGAGCAGGTGGTCGGTGTGGCCTGATACATTCCGAGGCACCAGTGCCATTGCAGCAGTGAATCAGCTGAAACAGAGTGGCTCGATTCGGGTATATGATACTGTATACTGTAGATCGAGCAATACCTAGACCTGAGACTCGTCTGAGCACACATCCTGGTCGGACACAAAAGCACTGTAGTGCTTTTGTGGTGCAACTGGCATGTGTTCACGCATGATGCTCTGGTCTCTACTGCTCACATATGATACTGACATATGATGCTCAACTCTACAGCAGCCTAGCCGAAAGTAATATTAAAGCTTGCTATGCTGGGAGTCCACTGACTGATTAGGTTCCAACCTCATGCAGCGACACGAGGTGGCCACAGGGGACGAGCATGTCGAGTGGGCCAGTACACGCCGAGACTGACAAGGGGGGTTGAAGGAGAGGCATGAGGAGGGGATGCCGCACCCCTGGGCCTGATGCAATAGGTGTCTCAGCATTGGGAGTTTTTACGATGGAAAGGGCGCCGGAGGAGTCGGTGACAAGCCAAGCCCAGCCAGAGCCGAACTGGGTCACTGCAGCTGTCTTGAACTTGGAGGAGAAATCGTCGAAGGATCCGAAGGTGCTGGTGATAGCCTCCATGAGCTTACCACATGGCTCACCTCCGCCCTGTGGCTTCATGCTCTCCCAGAAGAACGTGTGGTCTGCAGGAAGGCGTGTTTGAGTGGAGTAGTCTCTAGGGACAGTGGGCATCCATGGACAAGGCTCAATCAGCAAGGACTAAGCCTCCATTGACCATCAACATCCACTGCAATAACACGTGTGACATCAAGGCGAAACATGTGTAAACGCAGTGCATGCCAGCTTGATGTGTCGCGAACGTCACATTCAGCATGTTGCGGGACGCAAACGTCCACGGTAAGGCCTTTGCAACATGGGTGCCCAGGCGCAAGCTGCTGACATGGGGTGGGACTCACTCCAAACCTGAGCAGCATTGTTGAATGACCCTGTTGGTTCACCGTTGTTCCAGGTCGACTTGACAATGTCCTCAATAGGTAAGCTGTCCATTTCGGATCCGGCAATTGCCTTGTTGAGGTTGGTGACATAGCCACCTACACAAGTGAAAGGATCAGACTGGCCGTTCTCCACGTTACAGGGACTCCATGAATCATTGCCACCGATAGAACCTGTAATAGAATGAGCGAACTGCCAATTTGGTCGTGGTACGCTATCTCTCTCAACAAACAAGACATGGCGAATCATTCCACAAGTGCAGTGAGCACAAGTTAGAAAACCGTGCACAAAGCTGAGGACAGCACGCTGTGCGTAAACTATACGCAACATTTGGACTTGACCGACAGGGGTCTCAGGAAGAGATTATCGCACGATGATGTTTGCCCCAGTGGTATTCCATGCTCTCCTGCATATGTGTTACACAGTGAGTCGATGTCACGCGATATTTTCATATCTAGAGCACCACATCGATCTACAATACCTTGCAGCCCAGCGCGGGTACGCGCATGACAGCCACTCGCAAAAGCGGAACGGCACTGTCCTGTTCCGGGGCTGACGATATCGGTCGGAGTTGGAGCAGCACACCTTTGACATGTGCGGCTCCAAAGCATGCTGCACGGACACAGGGCGATCAGTAGATTGCAAATTGACGGTTGATGTTCGGAAAATATTGCGTTCTGTTTTTACTGGGCAGGATTGGAGATTCAGCTAGCTACGTTGACTGGACGATAGTTGGTCAGTTTACGCCGCGAGCTTAACACAAATCCACCAGTTTTCCGTACCAGCTCGAAAGGGGGAGGTGGAAGCTCGACGGGCATGGTTGCTGGTAGGCAGGGACCTCTGTAGAAAACTGTGACCCGGATGCGCAGGCTGCGAACGAGCGACACGTCAGATGTCAATGCGTCAATAAAATGGAGCGCTCGCCGCTTTTAAAGTGGAGGGCGTCAAATTGTAGAATTGTCAGTCTGGGTGGCTTCCCAGCAGGTGGATTCCGTCGCTGCCGAGATCCCAGCTGTATGCTGACCAGAAAGGCAACGGAACCTTCGGCACCGCACTGACCCATGCCCAGATTGCAGCCACAAGCTGCCTCCAGGCACATCCCGCGATCGGCAATTGCAAGCGCGACGTCTTCGTACGAATGCTATAAAGTCACCTTCTACATGATTGCAGCGTACCCCAGCGGATAGTGATCTTCTTCTAAACGAACTGGTCAAACACTGTCAAGATGGCGCGCTGCTCTTATGCTACCGGACAACGCCTGCAGATGCAGGCACGCCGAACGACGGCACCTCGACAGGTATCGTCTCCTATGCATCTGACAGTAGATGTTGGTCAACGGCCACGCTGAGGCCTCACGGAATGGCATGCTGCAGAGCGTCGCTGTCAAGGCTGCACTGGAGCTCAAGGCTCCTCCGTATGAGCTGGACGCTCTGGAGCCCCACATGAGCAAGGTAAGGTCGTTTTGCTGATCTGTGCGTGGCGTGTCTGTGCTCATAGCACATTTGGCTTGTCGGAGGAAATTGGTTCCCGAATGAGGAGTCGTTGACATGAGAATCAAAGCTTATCACGCAAGCACGCAGTGCTTAGCTTGTTATGGGTTCTCGTTGCATCATGTTGTTTCCCGTTTTCACGAGTAGCGCACGCGCTCTGCGCCCAGCCTGCGCATGCTCAGCTTGCGGTGAGCGGATGCTGTTCTACCCTACCGGGCATGACGAAGCTTCTTGGTGTATTTCTCCCCGCTTCTCCCGTGACGACATTCCCAGTCAGAACAGCATCGGCAACGTCGCATGCTTGTGTGTGCGCTAGTCCTTGTCGCGAACGCTTTGGGTATGGAAGTCACAAGCTGCGACTCCCGCGACACACGATGCTTGACTCTCTCCCAGCAAGGCCTGGCAAAAAACAATATTGATGAGCTTGATCGTGCATCTTGGCCTAGAATTGTTGTGCATTCTGAATGAAACAATGTCGCGGACTCGAGCGACATGCGACCCGAACCGGCAACAACGGGAAGCTGACTGGGCATGCGTGTGCAGAACACGATGGAGTTCCACTGGGGCAAGCACCACCGTGCGCTGCGCTCCTCCGTGTTGACTGCTGTGTGTCCTGCTTGTTCATCGTCGCAGTTCGACCACGTTGTCTTTCTATGGCTTGTTGGGGGCGCGCCTTACATGAGCTCATCAAAGTCAGAAGCCCTATGTATCTGAGCTGGGATGCTCTGGTTCTGACTGAAGATGGTTCTGCAGGCACATACGTTGTCAACATGAACAAGCAGATTGAGGGCACTGACCTGGAGGACAAGCCACTCGAGGAGGCACGTTCTGCTTTCCACTGGTTGCCGACAGTTTGCCCGCAACATTGTTGCGATTTCGCTCCACAAGCATCTGCTGTGCCTGCATTCACTGTTTGTGGTGCTTGACCTGTCGTTTCTGGAACCACCATTAGTCCTCCAGTTTACGTGCTCTCGAAGAGATGCAAATGCACCCGGTTCTCCCCAACTAGTATGCATGCCGTTAGCAGCCAAACACATCCCTGTGCTCACTATTCCGTCCTGAATCATTGTGCACTCTTGACTTGTCCAGACCTGCTGCACTCCAGCCTCATGGCAGCACATGCCTCAACCTGGCGTCACATACAGATCATCCAGGCCTCCTGGAACGGTGGCAGCCCCACGCCAGTCTTCAACAACGCAGCCCAGGTCTGGAACCACACCTTCTTCTGGGAGGGCATGTCCCCCAGTGGCGGTGGCGCCCCCTCTGGGGTCCTCGCAGAGGCCATCGACAAGGCTTTTGGCTCCTTTGACGAGTTCAAGGCCCAGTTTGCCGCAGCTGGCGCAACACAGTTCGGCTCCGGCTGGGCGTGGCTCATCGCCAACAAGGATGGCACGGTCGAGATCGACAAGACACCCAACGCTGTCTGCCCCATGGTGGAGGGTATGCCCACCTCTTGCTCTTTTGTGACAGCATTGCTAGCGATGCCCTCGTGGATCAATCAATCGATGTGTGTCTATGTTGTCAGCTGCTGCCTCGTACACATCTTGCAAGTGGAGTTGCCCAGTGCCACTCGGAGCCTGCCACACGTCCTTGTGAGGTTGTCCAGCTTGGCGTGCCTCTTGCACTTGCCGAAGGACACAAAAGGTGGACTGCTTTCTTATCAAGCAGCATGTAAAGCTCCATTTGAACAAATTCAATTGCCTTGCCACCCAGCAAGTCCCTGTGGTTGACTCGTGATTTGGTCATTGTGGGTCATGCTCAGTACTGCAATGATCATGTGTCAACCGTGTGGCCCTGCCTTGAAGGCAATGGCAGGTGGCACAAAAAGCCTTTGTCACCCTTTGACAACCCTCTTCACTGGCTGCTGTTGTGTGCAGGCAAGACCGCAATCTTGACGATGGATGTATGGGTACGCCGTTTTGTCCACCTGTACACTTCCTTGTTTTCAAGATGCCTTGAAAACCGTGCGTGCCACGCTTATTGGGGCTTCGCTCTGTGCCTTGCCATCCAGCACCCAGAACATGTGCATCCTGCTTGTAGCAGTTTACAGCGTGAATCGCCTCGACCGTCTGTGGCTGCAACGTTTGGACTCTCTCCCTGCAAGTGCTCAGAATTTCTCCTGCGGTCTTGTTGGGTGGTGTGTACATGGTAAGAATTGCCAAACGAAGCACAGTCTGCCAGAGGGCAAGTGCGAATAATAATCCCAGAAGGGACAGTGCAACATGATGTCAAGTTGTGCAGGAGCATGCTTACTACCTGGACTTCCAGAACGCACGCCCAAGCTACATCAACACGTACCTCGAGAATCTCGTCAGCTGGGACGCAGTTGCTGCTCGCTATGCCGAGGCGACTGCTTAGGCTTCACAGTGGATATGGTTGCATGTATCGGTTTGCTGACTTTTGTGCATAAGTGTCGATGTGGTCTGTCCGGGACTCGAGTGAGCGAATGTGGTAGTAGCTGGTACATTATTGCATTCTGTGATGCCTGTGCTGGGGCAGCTTGAACTGTTTAGCGCCACTGTAACAGTCGCTCGTTGGATCATGAAGTGTGTTGTCTAGCAGATGTGTTCATGTGATGCTCAGGTGAGTGTAGCCCTGGCAGGGCCACATTGAGGTGTCTCACGTCCACAATCTGACCTGGTCACAAGCTCCGACTGCATGTCTGCTTGCACCGCAGCGTAAAATGACATGCACAGATTCGGTTGGTATGATCATCAATCACATGTAACCGCTCACTCAGGCTCGGTGCATCCTCTGTGGCAGTATTTCCAAATCTACAATTCCAAACAGCGTAGGCAACATTGGCATAGCAAAGCACACTGCATTAAAACGGCACCACATTATTTTAATCTACCGCAGGAACCCATAGACTATCAAATCCATGGTTCGCATTGACACAACAGCTAGCACTCATAGAGCAAAGGCAAAAATGCTTTGCAAGGCCTGAGGTACTTCGGCCTCAACTCTTACGTGAAGACAAATAACATCATCTGCAACCTTGTTGTAGTGTTGCTTGTAATCTTACGGATCGCGGCCTAAGACCTATGGGATCCTGTGCATGATGTAGCCATGCGCAGGGCGCTGGTGCTGTCACATACCTGGCTGTCTAGGTATCTGCCCGTGACAGCGCCTGTGTCTTCAGTTGGAGGTGAATACACGTGAGACTTAGCAGTTCGAGAAGAGTGAGTACACTACGATCGGTTAAGCCTAAATAAGCGGTCTCTAAACGACTCATACAGATACGATCAGAATCATTGTCCAATGGCACGCAATCTGCATGCATTGCTCGTGCATATGGTCAGACATCGGTGCATGGCTGTCCCATAGCCACTCCGGAACGGCACCGTGCATCCATGCATACTGTCGTGATCCAGCCATGCACAGGACTACGGAGACCATGCATGGAGTGGATGCACGGTGCTGTTCCAGAGTGGCTATGGGACGACATGCACCGATGGCTTACCATATGCACGAGCAATGCATGCAGATTGCGTGCATCAGACAATGATTATGATCGTATCCGTATGAGACGTTGATTGAACGCTTATATAGGCTCTACAGATCACACTGTAATCTCTCTTCTTCTGCTAAGACTCACGTGCTTTAATCCGACACTGAGAGCGCACTGTCACGGCGGAACCTGTACACCAGCCAGGCATGTGGCAGCGCGACCCCCTGCGCACAGCTACGGCAGTGCTTAGATCCCACAGTGCCTAAGGGCTTCGTGTCGTGATCCAGCCATGCACAGGACTACGGTGACCATGCATGGTGGCATACACAGGACTACGGTGACCATGTGTGCCAGGATACACGGTGCTGATCCGGAGTGGCTATGGGGCAGCCATGCACCGATGGCTGACCATATGCACGAGCAATGCATGCAGATTGCGTGCCAGCAGACATTGATTCTGATCGTATCCGTATGAGTCGTTTAGAGAACGCTTATATAGGCTCTGTCGATCGTAGTGTAATCACTCTTTCTCTACTGTCCGAAATCTCACGTGTCGTCGCCTCCAACGAAGATACAGTGCTGTCACCGGCAGATACCTAGACAGCAAGGTATGTGACAGTACCCTACCCCTGCGCATAGCTACGGCATGCTCAGGATCCCACAGGCCTTAGGCCGCGGTCCAATGGATTACAACATGGTATCGGTGATGATTGTGGGTGTTCTTGTGATGTCTATTAGCATGCGAGAGAGTCCAGGGGGAACCTGCGGTTGCGGCTGTGCGTTTCGATGAGCGAGTCACACCGCTCTAGCGTATAGCTGACCGTAGAGAGATTAGATACGGCTGATGCAGAATGCTACGGCGGAGCTGCATTATGCTGGTGTGCTGGTCTCGCAAAGAGGCCTACGGGTCTGCGTGTCCTGCGACGTACAGTGATCGTTGCAGGACTCCACCATTCCGAGACGATTCAATGGCATCTCGCCAAGGATCTATCGGATCTGACGGTGTGGAGGGAGCTGTTAACCCTCCGCACCACCGCACTCGCTCCACAGTGCGCCGCGAGCAGGCCGCGGAGGGTCAGTTCATGCCCCACGGGGAAGGACAAGACGCTGGGACCTACGGGTATCTCAGTGTAAACCCTCTGCAGGCCGCCATGCCGAGCAACGCTGATCCTACGGGGAATGCGAGTGAGGCAGCGGTGCACGGAGCGAAGCACGCGCAGCAAGTGGCTCAGGCTGCACACTGGGATGCACACTGGGTTGCACACTGGGATGCACACTGGGAGAGAGTAGCTTGCTGGTGAACGATCCACTAGCACAGAATAGCCAGGCCCATGAGTCGGTCAAGCATTGGCTGTTTATTACTCTGCCAAAGGAGGATAGGGATTTCGTGTCCAACTGTAGCTTTGTCCATGAGTTGTGGTCATTGCTTCATGCCAAGTACATGCCTTCAGTCGAGGTAGAGATTCAGAAGCTGTACCAACAGCTTAGTGGTGCTAGACAAGCAGGCAAACCACTAGAAAGGCATGTCAATGAAGTAGTGGGCATAGTGAACCAGATGAGGGGTCTGGGGGAGAATGTGCCTGACCAGTGGTACCGCTCTAGGCTACTGGCAGTAGACAGAGAATATGCGTTGTTGCAGCCGATGCTGCAGCAGCTGCCAGTGCAGCAGATAGTGTCCACATTGCTGACACACGCTCAGACTAGCAGCCAACCTGCTCCATCGCGGTTCCCACGGGAAGATCGCGGTGGTCAGCAGCGTTATGGGGGACGAGGGTATCGTGGTGTGTCGTGATCCAGCCATGCACAGGACTACGGAGACCATGCATGGTGGCATACACAGGACTACGGAGACCATGTATGCATGGATGCACGGTGCTGATCCGGAGTGGCTATGGGACGCCATGCACCGATGGCTTACCATATGCACGAGCAATGCATGCTAGATTGCGTGCCGCAGACAATGATTCTGATCGTATCCGTATGAGACGTTTGGTTGAACGCTTATATAGGCTCTACTGATCAAAGTGTAATCACTCTTCTCTGCTAAGTCTCACGTGCTATAAATCCAAAGACTGAGAGCGCACTGTCACAGCGGAGGCCTGTACACCAGCCAGGTATGTG